>BQKZ01005678.1:5256-21783 GCA_036244855.1 Temnopleurus reevesii | reverse complement strand
ACTGATCGATATTATGGAGGGTTCTTTTCATTTTTAACTTTTACTTCATACTTTCAAGCCTCAGAAGCTGAATTGAAAATCATTATACATGTATAAACATGGCTCTTCAAAGAAAGAATCAAAACAGACAGAACTTAAAAATCAAGTGATTTCAAATAATTGATTAAAACTCTACAAGTAGCGGCAGTTAAATATTAATTTCTATTTTGTATGCACATCATAAAATTTTGCTGGGTGACACTCATACACACTTTTAATCATTTCGACGTATCAAAGACAAGAAATAAATTAACCTTCAAGAAATAGTAAAGAATACAAATTTATGACCCTTTTATCTAGAATCAGGTAACTGGGTTACATACAATATGCAGGTATATAATAGCAGTTAGTAAAAGTTTGCCTTGTCATCATCGGCATGCCTGCTCTAATTTCAGAATAAAAGTTAAAAACTACACAATAACATAAAAATTGAGCTGTCGTAGTCAAATTCCTTGAACATTTTTATGACAGCTACTTTAAACTTTATAAATATAGACAAGCTTTTGGAGAAATAGTGACTCAGATGTATCACTTTGTGAGCTCAAGTAAAACTATTACCATAGTGCATTCTTTTCAAAAGCAAATTAAAGCTTGTTCATAATTTGTGAGAATAAAATCAACCTAGGAATGGCTTAATTGTCATCAAACAAAAATGACAACATCTGTCGCTCTCTCGAACAGCACATTGCCTCACGTGCAAAGTGAATGCAAACTCACACTCCTCACACAATAGCACCAGACACTCCATCCACCCTGCTCCGCATCAGCCAGCAGTCGATTCATTTAGTGCTCTGTAGGAATAGTGGCTGATTGGCATTTTCAAACTAAAATAAGCCAGACTATGTGCGAAAATCTTCTCTTCATTTTGTACAATTATGCAAGTAAGGCAATCTGTGAATACATATGGTGTAAGCTTCTTTAACATTCATTTCTGCATCCTGTCCATTACTAATATATACCGTTACAGGGTGCAACATGACTTTTTGGAAGCACTTGCCCAATTGGCTAAGCAAATTTAGAAACATAATGGCAGAAAATCACTTGCCCGGAGAAGATTTCACCTCCCTTAGAAAAATCTGCTTAAAACACTAACTACTTATAAAGTTTATAAATAGTAAACAGTAAAACAAGGTGTTTTTACAATATATTTGGCTTACATTGCAAAACGTGGAAAGGATTTACCACGTTTTCTTTGTACCGCTTTGTACCATATATTTTGAAAAGGCGCTATATAAGAACTTTTTGTATTGTATTGTATTGTATTGTATTTCTCTTTCAATTTTTTCCAAACATTATGCAATTCCCTTTATTTTCTCTTGCCTTTTGCTTGCCCAAGTCGTGCAAGCAACTTTTGCATTTGTTCCAAAACACTCGCCCAACTATGACTTTCTCTAGCATCCTGCTTTAATATTGAGAAGTGCCCACGGTTTAATGTGTTATGACTTCAAGGAAGCATCATACTGTATTTCTTGTCTCCAGGAAAAATAAAAACGTCTTCTTATCAAAATTTTGGTGATTCAGATTCTGACTTCCTTAGTGTTCTGGCAAAAGGTCATAAAACCTTCTCATAAACAGAACCCACATGGACTCTTCAAAATGCTTCCAGGATATCTGTAACTGTATATCGACTCACATGTTTTGATTATGGCATGTTTTTTCTTTCTCTGAAAAATATTGTGTTCTTATTTTATCTTATTCTCAAAACAAGGCATTTTACATTATCCACTTTATCAGGCCACATTACATGTACAGGTACTTCAAACATCATTGAGGGAAAAAATTTGTAGACCTCATTGCCTGGTGAGTGGGGGGGGGGGGTCCTTCATCACATCCAACCAAACATCTAGATTTGTCATTAGACACCGCCAACGTTGGTATGCAGGAGGCAATGTTTATGTGCGATTATTTCTCAAAACATTTGGATGCAAAATATTTGAATACAAAATATTTAAGTGCAAAATATGTCTGCTACATCTAAAACCCATTTAGACAGCCAACTTTAGCAAAATGCAATATTAGCCTATCTTGAAGCATAAAAGTAAAAGCTTACAAATGCAATAGGCTTTTATATTCAATTTCTTCTAACCTACATGTACATGTAAGAGAGGGTTATGAAATAATAAGACGGATGTGTCAATATTATCGTAATTTTTATGGTAAAGATGAAAAAATTGCCAATTTCTTGAATTTCCAACATACAATTTTGTCTTGTATAAGCCCCCACTCATATCAATCTTCCGACTTTGTACAGACAGCTCTAAGTAAGGAATCCGAGAGCAATAATATATATTATTTATTACAGTAAAAATTCCCTTGCCTCTTGTACGGACTGTTCATTTGTAAATTGTACAATGGAAAGTCGAAGGTTATGAGTCAATAAATCTCTCCAAGTCATTGAACAAGACTTCCTGCTAACTTGGCTCAACATCAAAACACAGCATGAAAAAGCATGAAAAAGACGACAAAAGTTCTAGAACAGAAGACAGCATAAAAATCCAGGGAGAACTTGAAGGCAAACATATGCACTGTGGGCCAAATGGATAAAGGATTTTGGACAAAGTAAACAACTTCACTCAAGCCCTCACAATAATTTCACAGGCAAAATCATCCCTAATGCATAATAGAGCACTCCAGGTTGACATTCTACTGAAAATAACTTCCTTTGAAAGCAATAATGACTTCAAGTACATGACAAGACGTTACTTTCTACTACACATTCATCTATTGTCAGTGAAACCATAGAAAACCAAATTAAAGCAATCAAACAGTAGAATAAAAGACACCATAAAACTTGAAGCACTACAAGTACGAACCACCTCCACAGACCACAGGTGATCGAATCTAATTAATTACCTCCTGTTGTGGAGGAATAATCACTCAATTAAAAGGTGGAATCCCGTAATTACCAGCAAATTGCATGAATAGGAGCAAATATTGACAACTTGTGCAGGGTGGATTAATCAATAAAGTCAATAAGGGGATCAAAGATGGGAGGGCGATTATATTATGTGCATGCATGCTGGAGCAATCTGCAATAAAAGCCACCCATATGATATAAAAAAAAAATGATCATTACATAATACATTTAGCTTGGCGGCTCAATATAGGGGCATTCGCATGACAGGAAATGGTAGAGGTACGGTGTGAAGGGGTAAACCAACAATTTTATTTCTTCATTTTTTTTACAAAGACTTTTTAAAAATCTTCATGAATCTGTCAATCTGATAATAGAATTACATACATTTTGTTCATGTTTATATACTGGAGGCCTGAAGTTCAAATAATGAATGCTACTTTGATAATGATATAACACTTTTAGGTGTATCCTTTTTTCTGGCCTTGGCACGAACAAACGTCCTTGATACAAAGTATAAGACTTCTTTCTTTGAGCATATCCACGATCATTCCTGATTAATGTTTAGATTCTCAGGAGTTTCACTTTCAATAGCAAGAGTCAAGTGCAGGTCATTACAAGCTGAATATGACACTTCAAATAAGTCACTTATAAATCACTTATCAATGGAAGCTATTTATATTTTGCAATAGATAAAAACAAGCATTATTTAATGAGAGCTACACTGTATCATTCTATTGCTCCTGTCAGTTGGAATAAAATGCCTCCTATTTTCACAAGGTCCTTACGAAAGAGATATCACATTAAATTAGTTAACCATTTGCCTACCATTAATCATAAGTGGTAGTAAATAGATATAGTACTTATTAAAAAAAATCTTCAGTACTGCATGAAGGCCAAATTCCAGAGAATTCATATAAAAATCCAAACATAAAGAACAAAAAACAATTCACAAAAGACGAGACGATTGAGAAAGGTGTAGTCTGTACTGCTACGTCCATGGTCAGACGCCGTCACGGCATTCACATTTAGCTAATCAGCTACAAAAGCATTCAATATGTCTGCATTTTGTGAATAAAGTACTTTCAGAAATATTCAGAACCTAAGTTTCAGAAATCTTCATCAACAAACTTTAGAACATTTTCATAAAAGAAATTTTAGAAATATTCAGAAACAGACTTTCAGATATATTCAGAAACAGATTTCCAGAAATATTCAGATTGAAACAAACTTTTAGAAATATTCAGGAACAAAACTTTCAGAAATATTCAGAAACAAATTTTCTGAAATATCCATTGTGATCTTGACCTTTAAGTGCCTGCAGAATACACACGTCTACATCATTGTTTACCCTTAACACAATCTGAGAATCAATTTGAGAAACATTTGTTTGAGTTTGGCTTACATTTGCACTCATGACTCAACAAGGCTACTGCCAGCATGTAGCCAACCCACACAGAGGTCAAGGAACTCAAACACGATTGTGTGTGAATTGCCTCATATCGTACAAAGACCAAAACAGTGATCAAGCCCTAGTCGAGAATTAGACCTGTTCAAATCTCATTGTACAGCTTCACATCAACTTCTAATGCAGACCTTCCAACCTTATAGACTAAAAAAGAGGGATGATTTTGCTTTAAAAAAGGGAAGAATAATGATTCCCATAAGAGAGTGCAGTACAATTATCATGAAAAATCATAATATATGCAATGAAAACATGACTTCTGAATGATGAAAAATCATATTTATCCCTCCAAATTCATAANCAAGGTTATTTGAGGCGAGAAATGTGAAGATCAAGTTCTTGGATTTATCAACCTTTGCTCAACTATACACACTGGCAGAAAGCCAGAACTTTAAATTGGGCGTATCATAGCCCTGTCTCTTATACACATCTAGATGTGTATAAGAGACAGCCCCCCCCCTCTTCCAAAATAAATCTACCTTTTCCCAGGGAGGTGTCAGAATGTTACAGTTTGCTTTAAGTTTGAAGAATTTATAGAAACATTGTTTGGAAGACTATGAAGCTGAATGCAATCTTCTTGCTACACGTATGCTGTATGCTGGTTCACAAATTTGTAGAGAACTTTCCTAAATTTGTTTTTTTGTTGTCATACTTTGAAAATTGACATTTAAATCTTTCACAAAATATGGGCAGTAAATCTCATATATTTTAAAGAAACCATGAGCATCCATGCCAGCATTTGGTGTTTATCAGATATTAAGTTATTCTATGGAGGCCAACATGTCAAATAAATTGATAAATAATTTGATTTTGAAGACATATCTTGATTCTAAACACGAAGTACGTGCAACGAGCTGTCGCACAAAAAATGTAATTTGGGCAAATCTAGGGAGGAAATCAGTTGAATTTACATTACACACCGTTAAATGGATGGTAGAGTTGATAGTCAACATGTATGCTCTGAATGGCTACAGCCTGGTAGGCTTACAGGAAATACTTCTGCAATGATTTTTCAACAAATCTGGGCAAATGGGAAGCAAATATTCAGATTGGATCAAGTTTCAAAGTTCACATTCAATCATGAAGTCTAGTGATAGATACCATGAGCTAACTCACTTTTTGAAAATTATAATATAGGCCTAGGCTATATAGTTTGTGATAGAGGATTCGGTGTATCAGTGAGGTAGGTTCAATGCGCAAAACACAGGAAATTGACAATACCCTAAATCCACAAGGATCTTCCTGAACAAAACTCAGGAACATCAAAGTACATGTAGGCCTATAAGGAACTTCTACATGTACGCTTAATGTTTTACTAAAAAAAATGTACAGGTGATGAAAACATGCATGTTTATATGTGTATCTTCTTTATATCTATTGCAAAAAAAAAATCCCAAATCACAATGATAGATCTTGAAATATATTTTGACCCTCGTCATATGAAATTTTGAAAAACCTCAGAGCTTTTGAATGCATGTGTATTTCAAATAATTTTCACTTTGTATCGCGGCCAAGAATGAATTGATCGCTATTTTCTTTTGAACATTAGATATCTGA
The DNA here is from genome assembly GCA_036244855.1 of Temnopleurus reevesii. Classification (NCBI taxonomy): domain Eukaryota; kingdom Metazoa; phylum Echinodermata; class Echinoidea; order Temnopleuroida; family Temnopleuridae; genus Temnopleurus; species Temnopleurus reevesii. The sequence continues at coordinate 15,868 of BQKZ01005678.1, read as the reverse complement.
TCCACACACACACACACACACACAAACACCTAAGGCTAAATGAAGCAAACTATCAAATCAATCAATCAATAAACCAACCAATAAATCATTCATCCAACCAATCAATTAACCAATCAATCTGTCAGTCCATCAATATCTTGAATGAATCTCCAATATAAGAATGATAGCTAAACAGATTTAGTCTGGTGTGATGTACAGTGCATGAAGACCCTACAACATTCCCAAGAAGACGACTGTGCATCATGTGGCCATACACATACCAATGGGATTCAAAGTTCAACATTTCCATCTCTGTAAAACACCAAGATACCAACTGAAAAAAACACATGGAAACAAAGTTTCACTGACGGATTCTCTGAGGTTTCATCTCAGTTACTATACTCTACAGCAATCTGTTTATTACATCTGACAAGTCACCCATCCTTTGACCTCTAAATCTAATAAAGCTGCTCTCTCCTGCACTTCAACTTCATCTGCTGAGTATTCTAATGGTGCTTTCTAATGGAGCAAAGCAAGCAAACGGTACCAAGGTACCAAGAAGCCACATACCTGTACACAGATAGATTCTCACACACTAGTTTAAACAAAGTGCTCCACAATCTGTAAATTATTTTTTTTTTCAATTTAAAGTCAGTTTGATGGAGCTTCATGAAATAGATATTAATGTATCATCAATCGTATTCCCAAGAGAATAAAACACTGAAGGCCTACATGCAATTCCTTATAAACAAATTAATGGATACCTTTAGAACTTGATTGGGTGAACCAAAAACATAATTTATTACGAGGTAGTGATGCTGATGATGAGGTTCGATAACCACCAAGGAAATGCCCTGTTCACAGAGGTGCTCAGCATCATGAATACAAATTATGCATAAGATTTCCATGGAAACCTATATTAACCAATGATGATAAAACTGATGCAAAATGCATGAGATCAGTATAAATTTGAGGTGAGCATGATACATACTTCTAAATGCAGAATGTGTAGATTAATTTAGGTCTGCATTCACCGATGTGATGTGGTTTTTCATCATATTTTCTTGAATAATCATAAACAATAATTATATGCTTTAGAGAGAATTAAGCCAAGACATTCAAAGAGTATGGTTCATGTCAGGCTATTTTCTGAGAGATTGGTGGAGTGCAACCCAACAATATTTTGGGGGGCCTTATTGAAACATCATACCGATAAAAAATGTGACACAAAGAATTCAGAGCGATATAAATGCACACATACACACCTATCATAAATAGAATATTGAACCTAAAAGCGATAATTTCTAGAACAAGGAGTGGTTCTTCTCCCTTATATTGAAGAAGAATCTTCTTGAGTCTTTCACCCTTTACAAGCCATTATTCACTTCAAACAATCATCAACATCTCCATTAACAGAATAAATAACATATTTGCTCCAGATAAATAGCAAATTTGATAAAACCACACTGAAATTGTCACAGATAATGTTTTAAAAGACAAAATTTAAAAATGACAAGAATGCTCTGTAGTAATGAATCACGAGTGTCGATGCAAAAAGTAAAGTTTGAAAAGGGATACTTAAAGCACTTTTTAAAATGAATAATTTAGAAAAAGAATGAAAATTGAAATGTGAATCACCATACAGGCCAGTCAAATATTTTCTCAGGAGAGAAAGCATCCACGGTAATTGGTATCGTGTTGTTTCTATTGAGAAAATATTTGGTTCTAACTCATTCATATTTCAATATATCCTGATGCATAATCAGGAAGGTTGGCATCACTGACATATCATCTGAACCTCATGTCAGCGGACAAATCCACAACTCTCAATACAGATTATCGATATTTTCACTCTTTCAATCAAAGACATTGGATTCACAGAACCTTAATGCTAGGGCGCTGCTGTGGTCTTGTGGTTAAGACACTGATCTAGTCATTCAGAGGTCGTGGGTTCGAGTCCCAACCGATATAGACTATGATTATTTTTTCATAGCCTCCGGGTAACTTCACACAGCAGTAGCGTGTGTACCCCTTTGTGGGCCGTTGGCAACAATATCAAATTAATTACATCTAGCATTATGTCATCCAGCGGAATTAATCACAAACCTTCCATTTTCAATCTCTTTAAGAAAGATGTAATTGTGATCTTACCTCTAATTCAGCTCTCACGATATCAAAGGATCCCCAGGATGCAACAAATGATCTCTCCTTGGGAAGCACACGAATGTTCTGCCCTTTCTCACCAAGCTGGGCAACCATATCCATGATCTCCTGTAAGAGGTGTGAAAAAGAACAATGATGAGAACGGATCATGGAGGGTTCCGTGATTAACGGAATGAAACCAGAGCAAGATTTTAGCATCGATCGTCCCTGGGAGGATTTGTTGAGCTTTCATTAAAGGCAAATTTGGGATATTGGATTAGGTGTAAGAGTTGAAATTTAGAAGGCTGCAGCTGAAATAGTGTGTAAAATGCGGACTATCAAATGAGCATACCTGATATATATGCCCAGGTAAAGATCTTTATCTCAATAGCTGCGTCTGCACTATAGCGAGTTTTTTAATTAGCTCGCTAGCTCTGATCCGGGTAAATAGCCAGATCAGAACTAGCTCGAGCTAATTTGCAGTGCAGACGCAAACAGTGAGCTAATTCACTGAAAAATCTCGAGCTTAACAAGCCCAAGATATCTTGGGCTAGTTTCCAAAATAGTGAGCTAATTCGGGAAATAGCTCACTTACTCGCTCTATTTGCTACAGTGCAGCTCACGCTCGCGCTAATTCTGCGACTCGGGCTAATTTATTCATGACGTTGCGTGGGTGCAGCGGAGCATGGCAGCCAGGCCCATTGACGAACACTTCGTGCGAGTTTCTTCGCACAACAACCACGTGCTTATGTTCCGAGACTGCGAATGCTCGAGAACTAGACCAAGCTCGGAGCGGGCTAATGAAGCACGCGCTAGCGCTAAATCGCGGAAAAAGACTGTTGTCCTTCAAGCTCGAGATTCCAAACTCGCTATAGTGCAGACCAAGATTGTCAATCTTGAGATAAATTGCAAAGATGGCTGATCGGGCTAAAATCTCGAGATCAAGGAAACTCGGTAAGTATGCAATTCCTGCCAACGAAGAACTGTTTGGTTTATACCCTACCATCAACTTTTCTTTACCCTTAAATTCTTGGTGCCAGATAATTTTGTCTGTGTTTTGCTTGGGTCTGGCCTTAAATGGTTGTGATGGAAATACATGTTTTATTATTAAGATATTATAAAAAAATAAAAAAGCACATCAAAAATTTACAGGGGAAAAGATCATGCAACAAATATGAATTGATACAGGTATGGCAGTGTATTAATATTTGATTTAGTTATTGTACCTGTCATTCTGTGTTTACTATCAATATTTGCTAGCTTGTCAAATGCACGTTAACATGTGGATGAGAGTATGCTGACTTTAGATGGAAGTAGAAGCTACCTACATGTATAAGGTTATGAAAAAATTAATTGGATGCCTGCAAATGCTACATTTCAATAATACCGTCAGTCAGTCGGAAAAAGTCCCTTTTTGTGTATTTTTTAAACACAATTCACTCAATTCATCAAGAAAATATGACTTGAAAGGGAGTGAAAAGCATCAGGTGAAAATGACTTTTAAGATTGTACTCCACATGTTTATTTTTTAATTTTGTTGTGATTTTTTAATTTGATTGAAAAGTAGGGAAAAAAGTTAAGGTCTGGCCGTTTTCTGAAGATCAGGCATCTATTAACATTTTTTTAGTTCAAATTGTGGAGAATTGTACATGTAAATAGACAAGTGTAACTCATTAATAACTTATAAATACATAGTGTAAACTTTAATAATTCAAAGAGCATAAAATCCCCCCTCAGATAAATACCATGATCTAAAAGCATGATTTGTGACCCCATAATTATTTCTTTAACTAAATCTCCTTGGTAACAGCAAAAATGGATAATATAGAGATAGCACTTGTATGCAGGACGTCTCATCGCCTAGCACTCCCAAAGATTAATGAATCGCCAACATGTCTTTGTTAGTCCTTAGCTCTCAATAACCAATTTGTCCCAGTGTTAATTTATCAAAGGGAGCAAAACTGTTGACGAAAGCAATTCATCTGACAGCTTTCTTAGGGAATACCTAGTGGTGAGAATTAATCTGCACCCATGGCAACCATAACTAACCTTGAAAACCATGCAATTTGAATTATAGATGATGAAAACAATTAATATTGAACTTTACTCACAGCCTAGATACACTTCTACAATCAAGTAAGGTTTTCTTTTTAGCCGAAGACAACAAATTCCATTGAAGTGTAATATACATGTATTTGAAGAAAATCAAAGCAGTTTCATATCAATTTTTGATTACTTATCTTCAAGTCCAAATATCTAATCTATGTTTAATCTTGCAATCATTGATAGTATTGCATGTAACATGTATCAAAAATGTTTGAAAATATTTGTCTTTAAAGGTACAGATTCGTAATGGTCGGGATGTAGAAATTGATGCAAAACAAGCCGATGTATTCCCAAATTGCTTTACATGCCTCAATATAACTGTGTACGAAATTAGGAGAAGATTTTCGCACATATTCTGGCATATTTTACCTTGAGAATATCAATCAGTCGTTAGCCTACAGAGGATCCCATGAGGCCCGAGCGGCGGAGAATGGCTTGAGCAACCGGTGGTATTGCATGCAGCGTGTGAGTTCGCATTCATTTTGTACGCGAAGCATGTTATGTTGGGGAGAGCGACAGCATCGTCATTTTTCATTTTGCGATAATTAAGCCATTTCTAGGTCAATTTCTTCCAAATTAACTATGAACATGCTCTAATTTACTATTGAAAAACTGCATTATGGCAATAATTTTACTGCAGCTCGCAAACTAGTTAAATATCTAAAGCGCCATCCTCCCAAAACTGATCTATCGGTTTCAAAAAATGTAATGCTTTATAAACAATTTGAAAGAAAAAGAGGATCAAATGCTTGAAATTACTCATGATATAAACAGAACTGTACACAAATCTCAGTTATAATGGCATCTAGATCCTATTCCAATCATTCTTCACTGTGATAAATCTTGAGATTCAAGAAACCCCAAACTTCATTATCCCAAATCAATCAAATCAGCAGACAGGGTTCAGGTAGCTAGCACAGACATTTGTAGAAATGCGGCCATAAAAATGCTTGAATTAATATCCAATATACATAAGGGGGTGAAAATGCTCTCGAAAACAATTTGTATTAGCTTTAGGAAAAATATTTTGTTGGTGGATGGCAGATTGTGTGATATTCAATCTGAGAATGTTAAGAAATCATTTTAGGTGAACTCTAAAATGCACCTGATTCACAAAATAGAGCAATAATTTTAAAATAATCAAAAGCTAGGATTGGAATCTAGCATGTAAATTATTCTGCCATTTGTGTCTTCATGTTGTAAAGCGCACTGCATTCATGTGTCTGTAAAGATCACTATATTGTGCCAATATTATGAATATCATTCTTTGCAAATTAACTTAAATTGTTCATATCAGATCAATTTACTGAATGAGAATACTGCAATGATTGCACAAATCATGGATAATGCAGACACGCCTATTATGTATCATTCTTTGAGGTGAGGCAGAATGGATATCGATCATAGCGATGCTGGGATGGGAAAGACGAGGAGCAAGACGATAACATTTCATTCCTCTACCTCAGAATCACATTATAATGATCCTGTTAAAGGTTGAAATGAAATGAAAGGCAAGTCTGGAAACCACTCTTTCTTCTCTATCTGGTGGAAGTATTTATGAAAATTCTGAAATCTATTTTTGTCCAACTTTTGCCTAAATAAGGTAATTTTCTCCTCTCTGGAGAATATTATCAGAGTGCCTCATTCTAAGAGAAGAAAAAGAATATTCAATATCTTGATCCAGAGATAAGTAGGAAGGGGATTTAATGGTGATCATGTTTCATCTACCTTTCTTGGAAATAGCAGGAGGATCAAATGCAGTATAACTGAAGATTGATAGTGATCTAATTAAATGTTGGAATTATATGCAGACAAATAGAACGAAATTGATTTGAACAAGCAAATAATTGTGCTTATAAATATAAAACATGCAAACATGATAGTATTCTCCTTTTACTACATGTCTGCCAATTGATTAATGATAGTAATTGGAAAAAGAATTGTTTGATAGGATTTCTGCTAAAGAGGTATTAGGAAACATTTTTTTTAAATATTAATATTACTTCATTTCATTTTATTGTCGAAATCTTCTCATGCCAGTTATAGTTTAAAATTATCATGAATTTCAAAGAACATTTCAAAAGGTTCATGTACACTGTACGTCAAAGTGCATCGCATACAAATTGAGCTATCAAAAGTATCATTCCAGATATCTCTCAAATTGAATCACTTTGAACTATTTTTCAGTTATCTCTGTCTTGATTCATATCGAATGAGTTCTCCATGAATGGCCTGGTCCACTTTGACTTGACTTTGGCACACATTAGACTCTAATTGGATGCAGATCATACCATAACAGGTGCAGTCTACAAGGTCACAAACAGCTCTGTCTGGTCCTTCATTCACATACTACATACAGACAACAATCTTTGCCCAGCTACATGTGTGTTATTGTATCCTTTTCAATCTTACTTGCACAGAGATTCCAAACATTCCAGAATATGCCAGCGATGTCAAAATTAAAATGTGAATCACAAAATTGCTCCAAAATTGAGAGCAAATATATGACTGAAATAAATGCACTTTCAGCCATTCATTAAAAAGCCATAAATTCATGATCTGAATTCATCATTTATCTTGAATTTTTCACCACATGCATAATCCTTAATCTCTGTATGTATCTTGTTTGTATATACCATTGTATTGAAATTACTGTTTTATTTCCTGAAGTAGATCTGTGTATAAGCAATTCCACTGGTAGTAATACTTGTACAGAATATTGTTGTTATTTCAATTTTGAGAGCTATCTAATTAATTCCTCCATATCAAGTTTCTGCAACTGAGGGGGTGTTGTTCAAAAGTTGCAAGTGATCGCAAGTTGATCATGCGCATCTTGTTAAATACACATACCATGCACAAATGAAAATGCACATTACAATTTGCAAAGTTGCAGTTGATTTGCAGTTGGTTTTCAACAACACCCCTTTAGCGTGTGTGTAAAGGCTCTTTCACACAGAACTCGGCATGGAGAATGTGTTCTTGAATTGCATAAGGAAATAGAAAACCTTCTTTTTATGCAAAATTGAATTTATAATAGGCACGGATGGATACAAAACTTGTGATTTTAACAACTTTATAGTATAATAGTCCTGTGGAATCCTTGATGATGGTCGGGCTGTTTTTCAAATCTTTGTCATCTAATTGCAAACTTGTCATTATTTTAAGTTTTATGCAACAGGGCCCCTGAGTGATGAATATTCTGCTCCATGGGCCTTTCATGGTAAATAGGCCTGTTTGAGACAGAGCTCAGATCCAAGTCCACACTTGACTTTCCTCTTGATCTACTTCTCTCTGTCTTATGTTTCCTTCTCGCATATCATGATCATGTGGAATAGTCTTGGTGTAGTGGATCTGACTCTCACCTTTCAACTACTGTAGATGGTCAGTGGTTCAAATCCCACCATAACGTTAATTTCATTACGCAAAAACTTCATCCATATTGTGCTACAATTAACCCAAGTGAGGTGAATGTGTACCTGGCAGGAATGTCTATTCTTTGAAATGCATAAGCGCTGAATTGCTACTATTGCTAAAGCCAGGGTAATAATACTACACTGATTGTAGATTAAGCACATAGAGACACAAATTGCAAGTGATATGAACTATTCAAGCACTGTCATTACCATTATCATTAGGTTGCAGGGACTTTTATTTAACTTGTAAATGCTTCTCATTTATGAATGAATTTCTAAAGAGTTCTATGACATATTGTCAACGCTTTCACTATATTTTAACGGTATACAGACACAGCATTTGGTTCAAATATGCATGTGAATGGAAACTTCTAATGCATTGAATTTCCAATTCCTGGAAATGTGGAGATAATGCAGACACATATTGCTGATCAAATACCCAGCTTAACTACATGTTCAGGGGAAACCCCTCCAATAAATTAGAACACTGTAAGATAATTATTCCTTAATAAAAAACGGCCTATGTGGAATTAATTCACCTCCACACACTGGTAGTTACCATTCATAAAACAATAAGTCCTTCTAATCATTTCTCAGAAAAGAATGCTCTGGGATGTCTGATTTAAAATAATGAGGATGGAAGCGTGGATGACATCATGACACAAAATGTTGTTTTATGATGGGGGTTTTATTGAAACTACATGGAATTTTAGAATAATGGAGAGACGTGGTAGAGCTTACTGCTTATTTCTTGTTTTTGTTTTCATTCTGGGTGGGTTTTTTTTACTTTGTTTAGATTGAATACTAGGTTTTTCTGTTACTTGCAAAAATAGATGCAACAATATCCAATGAGCCTCCTTTTTGCAGAAGTAAATCCTGTGAACATTATTAATTTCTTCAATGGACAAGAAGGAAATAATGCCCCCCCCCCCCTCTCCCCTTGAAAAGTACTTACATTTCTGACACTGTCTGCTCTGTAATCCACATGGATGACATAGTAGAAATATGGACGGTAGATTGATCGCAATAACTGATCCTGAAAGGGAGAGACAGAGAAAAAGATCAAAAGAGAAATAAGTACATTACATGATGAGCATTACTACTAAAATCATTCATTACTTCTGTTTCATCCATGTCATATAATTGGGACTATTAGTCCTCAAAGATATTTCATAAACAAATGAAAATTACCATAATTCACATTTTGGGCTTGTCTCTACATTACAGTTTTCCACAAAAATGAAGTTCACCTTGGCACATCTAAATATTAAAGTTACATATTGCACTGTCATAGAGTTACAGCCTGAAACAAGTAAAACTGTCTGACCGGACAGATGATTGATTGGGGTTTGAGTAATTTCTGATCACAGGTCGAATTTACGAATATAATGCCAGAATATGGATAATTATCGCATTGGGGACTTCTCCATAAAATGGTATACTTAAGTGAAATTGCATAGAACCCTTTTTACAAAGGTCACAATGGATTTTCGTGAAGCATTAATATTAACTGATGACAGAGAGCTATTAAGGCTAAAGTATACAATTTTTCACAATCACTCAGTGACGATGCATGACTGAAACTGACCTTTTACACCACCTTCAAATGAAGAGGCTTAGGAGTTGATCTCAAACCTCAAAGACAAACCTCCCCATTTTAAGCAACGGATTACTATATGTAGCCTACACCACAACACAAAATGATAATTTTCTCTCTGACTTACTATGTGCAAAATGAATTTGAGAGTACAAATCTGAAAAGAGACCCATCTTATGACGCACAAAAACATTAATGATAATCATCTACAAAGTATTGATACAGCACTGGACCACTTGCTCTTCACATCACAAGCACAGAGATGCCAACCGTTCTGTAACATGCACGAGGTTTATTTTCATATGATTTCATGGCTTTCATTACAAGTGAATAACTGAGAGTATGGTTATTGTTGTCATCACTGTTTACCCTCCCTGTTATTCCTTATTCACATTTCAATCTTTGACTCATTTTCATTCCGGAATGGTTGGCAACTCTACAATCGCAACATGTTCTATCCAGACATCTTTAAATAGACAGATCACAGACAACTGGTATACGATTTCATTTGTGTGATTAGCACAGATGTAAGTGATCTTGCTCATATTGAGGAAGACATTTGCACGTGCAATCGTTGGCACTATTCCTGATGAATGATTACGAAACAAGAGCTCTACACTACATGTATGTGTACGTGTAGGCCTATTTTTTAACATTAAAAATCTTACAAATTTTGCCTGCAGATGTATCACCAATCAAATAAAATATTTAAGAGGAAAAGTGTCTATGGCTGATAAACTTATAAATGATAAATAATTTCTGATACAAAAAAAATAAAATGATCTATTATGGTGCTGTGATTTGGGGCCAATGGGAACAGGGCTATAATGTTCAATGTTCAAAATATGAACCAATGGGAACAGGGCTATAATGTTTTATGTTCAAAATATGAACCAATGGGAACACGGCTATAATGCTCTATGTTAACAATATGAACCAATGGGAACGGCTATAATGCTCTATGTTCAAAATATGAACCAATGGGAACAGGGCTATAATGCTCTATATTAACAATATGAACCAATGGGAACATGGCTATAATGTTCTACATGTATGTTCAAAATATGAACCAATGGAAACAGGGCTATAATGCTCTATATTAACAATATGAACCAATGGGAACATGGCTATAATGCTCTATGTTGAGAATATGAACCAATGGGAAAGAGCCTGTGTGTCTGACCGGAGTAAAATATATTGATTTCCCATTGGTTATCATGATGAAGCAGTGTAGTCATAGGGTGAGACAGTCTGAAAGCATGCTTCCTTTCCCTTTTCTTGACTTCTCCACCATTCTTCTTATTCATCTTGGTAGGCGGATCCAGGGCTCTCCCCCCCCCCCCCCCCCCCCCCCCCCCCCCCCCCCCCCCCCCCC
>BQKZ01005677.1:29868-40339 GCA_036244855.1 Temnopleurus reevesii | reverse complement strand
GACCAGGCCTATTGTAGGTCTAGGACTTGAATGAAAGACTCTCTAAAGCCCTCCTTGAGCGCTCTCAAATAGAGGCTGTAAACAGTTGTAATAATGCATGAAATCACAGATTGAATCTCAAGTAGGAACATGTACATGTAGGCCTACTGAGGATTGTGACAAGAAGCTATTAATAGAATGTTGTAAAAGCTCACATTTTTTTGCTGAGGATTCATTTTTGTATATTCCCATAGACTTGTGTGTATGTACAATAATCTTTCAAAACATGAAAATAACTACTTGTTAATGTGCAAAAAGCTCTGAAATAGAGTGAATTCGCTAAGATTTAGGAAGGCTAAAATGATGCCTTTTACATTGAGTGAGGCTAGGGTGGGATACAAAGTTTGTGACCCAGGATCGCAAAGTTTGCAGTCCAGGATGGAAATTTCATGAACAACCAGATTCAAAGTTAGGGTTCCGGGTTGAAAAATCTGATTGCCAAGTCACAAATTTTGCATCCCAGTTTCAATGAAGTTCACGTTGAAAGTTGCAAAGTTTATGGCACACATGTTAATCTTAACACATGTGCTAATCTTAGACCAGATCAATATTGCAGGTCTAGGACTTGAATGAAGAACTTTCTAAGCCCTCCTTGAGCGCTCTCAAATAGAGGCTGTAAACAGTTGTAATAATGCATGAAATCACAGATTGAATCTCAAGTAGGAACACGTAGGCCTACTGAGAATTGTGACAAGAACCTACATGTATTAGAACTGTGAAATGCTCGCTGGGGATTATTTTCGTGAATTTCGCGACCATGAAGTCGCTAAAATTTTCACTCATTAGAATTCCGATAGACCTGGGAGGTGTTTCACCAAGATAAGAAAAACTTTACGCACGACTTTACGTTCGACTGGTATCCCTTCTTGTGCGCAATAATTCCGATTCACATTAAAGATGAAATAATCTCTGGAAATATCAATAGAATCATTGCTCTTCTCCGTCAGGAAGTTCTATCCACTGTATTCTGAACGNTTTAAGGATAGATCGTTCACCAAAATAGGAAACTTTTATATGACATTGAAAATTCATTGACCTTTCAATTCCTCTCCGATTTTATGCACCCCAAATAAAATATCAAAAGCTCAAAGTGAACTACATGTAGCGTTTTCTGAAACAAGTATTATTAATGTTCAGTAGTTCCATATGGGATTGGAAACCAATTCTATGGAAAAAATAGAAATTTTAAAGCGATTAGAAGCATTAGATTTTGAAACATTGCATCTTTTTCTCGTGGAAAATTTCTGAAGTGTAAACCTAGTCAAGAGTATCGAAAGAGCGTTCTGTCATTCATGAATATCTCTATTTCTCTATCAATCATACATGAATTATTTTGATTTGGAGACAAACCTTTTCCCCAAATATTAACTTCTAAAAGGAAGACAAGCAATTTCATAAAGTATCAGGGTTTTATCGTGTAAACATGGTTTGCCTTTTTTAAGGATAGATCGTTCACCAAAATAGGAAACTTTTATATGACATTGAAAATTCATTGACCTTTCAATTCCTCTCCGATTTTATGCACCCCAAATAAAATATCAAAAGCTCAAAGTGAACTACATGTAGCGTTTTCTGAAACAAGTATTATTAATGTTCAGTAGTTCCATATGGGATTGGAAACCAATTCTATGGAAAAAATAGAAATTTTAAAGCGATTAGAAGCATTAGATTTTGAAACATTGCATCTTTTTCTCGTGGAAAATTTCTGAAGTGTAAACCTAGTCAAGAGTATCGAAAGAGCGTTCTGTCATTCATGAATATCTCTATTTCTCTATCAATCATACATGAATTATTTTGATTTGGAGACAAACCTTTTCCCCAAATATTAACTTCTAAAAGGAAGACAAGCAATTTCATAAAGTATCAGGGTTTTATCGTGTAAACATGGTTTGCCTTTTTTAAGGATAGATCGTTCACCAAAATAGGAAACTTTTATATGACATTGAAAATTCATTGACCTTTCAATTCCTCTCCGATTTTATGCACCCCAAATAAAATATCAAAAGCTCAAAGTGAACTACATGTAGCGTTTTCTGAAACAAGTATTATTAATGTTCAGTAGTTCCATATGGGATTGGAAACCAATTCTATGGAAAAAATAGAAATTTTAAAGCGATTAGAAGCATTAGATTTTGAAACATTGCATCTTTTTCTCGTGGAAAATTTCTGAAGTGTAAACCTAGTCAAGAGTATCGAAAGAGCGTTCTGTCATTCATGAATATCTCTATTTCTCTATCAATCATACATGAATTATTTTGATTTGGAGACAAACCTTTTCCCCAAATATTAACTTCTAAAAGGAAGACAAGCAATTTCATAAAGTATCAGGGTTTTATCGTGTAAACATGGTTTGCCTTTTTTAAGGATAGATCGTTCACCAAAATAGGAAACTTTTATATGACATTGAAAATTCATTGACCTTTCAATTCCTCTCCGATTTTATGCACCCCAAATAAAATATCAAAAGCTCAAAGTGAACTACATGTAGCGTTTTCTGAAACAAGTATTATTAATGTTCAGTAGTTCCATATGGGATTGGAAACCAATTCTATGGAAAAAATAGAAATTTTAAAGCGATTAGAAGCATTAGATTTTGAAACATTGCATCTTTTTCTCGTGGAAAATTTCTGAAGTGTAAACCTAGTCAAGAGTATCGAAAGAGCGTTCTGTCATTCATGAATATCTCTATTTCTCTATCAATCATACATGAATTATTTTGATTTGGAGACAAACCTTTTCCCCAAATATTAACTTCTAAAAGGAAGACAAGCAATTTCATAAAGTATCAGGGTTTTATCGTGTAAACATGGTTTGCCTTTTTTAAGGATAGATCGTTCACCAAAATAGGAAACTTTTATATGACATTGAAAATTCATTGACCTTTCAATTCCTCTCCGATTTTATGCACCCCAAATAAAATATCAAAAGCTCAAAGTGAACTACATGTAGCGTTTTCTGAAACAAGTATTATTAATGTTCAGTAGTTCCATATGGGATTGGAAACCAATTCTATGGAAAAAATAGAAATTTTAAAGCGATTAGAAGCATTAGATTTTGAAACATTGCATCTTTTTCTCGTGGAAAATTTCTGAAGTGTAAACCTGGCCAAGAGTATCGAAAGAGCGTTCTGTCATTCATGAATATCTCTATCTCCCTTTCAATCATATAGACACCTGTTTGACCTTCAACCTGAATTATTTCAACTCCAATACTTTTCTTCCATTCTCTTGCTGATAAAGAATGCATAGACAGCTAGAAGCACTGTGAGTGGAAGGGACAAAAGAATTGGACAAAGTAAACAACTTCATAATAGCTTCACTAACAAAAACAAATTGGAAAGTACAGTCAAACCTGTCTATAGTAGTCACTGTCTTTAGTGACCACCTGTACATGTATATAGTGGCCACCTGTCTACAGTGGCCACTTTTTCTGTTTCCCTTCGGGTGGCCTCTCTACACAGGTTTGACTGTAGCTTCAAAAGCTTTATTCACGTGGTAGATCTGACACCTGTTTGACATTCCTGTGCAGAATAAGAGGGAAGGATTTTTTTTCTTTTGATGTGAATATAGCTGTTTGAATAAAAGTTTAAATGGAATACTTTGTCCTGAACCTTTTTCTCTCCTGCTCACAGCATAGTGGGGTGTTGCTCAAAAGTTGCAGTTGATCGGAATGCACCAATCAAAATCATTGTTTCATGCGCGTCTTGTTAAATGCGCATATCGCGCGTGCGAATAAAAATGCGCGTTACAATTTGTAAAGATGCAGTTGATCTGCAGTTGATTTTGAGCAACACCCCCTTAGTAGACAAGTGTACTGTCAAGTAGGTCTGAATTGAATTTATCAAAAAGATACAGTACCAGGAGGATAATTTCTATAAAATTAAAATGCTTTATACATGTAGTCCTACTGTATGGCAGCATTGTAAGGTTTTAACCCCCAAGGGTTCTGCGGGTTCAATATTCTGTGCTAGAATTCATGACCTTTATAACCAAGTCACCCATTTTTCTTTCACAATATGACAAATTTCTTTTAAAAGCAGCTTTTGATGACGTAGTCCATATCTTTTGGATAATTTTGCAGACCATTCTAATTCACGTTAAGAGAATTTGCAGGAAATATTTTTTTCTTCTTCAAGACTACATTTGTATAATTTCATTCACACATCAATATTTATGAGAACAAAATGTTTTCAACTGTTTATAACCCTTTGAAGAAAGGGTTTCAATTATAAATACATTTTGACATTAAACCGATTGGATCAAATTTGCACTTTCCAATATTAAATTCTGTCACGTTTCTACTACACGTTGGGGGTGTTGTTCAAAAGTTGCAAAAATTGATCGCAAGTTGCAGTTGATCGGAACGTGCCAATCAAAATCATTGTTTCATGCGCGTCTTGTTAAATGCTCATACCGTGCGCAAATGATAATGCATGTTTCAATTTGCAAAGTTGCAGTTGATTTGCGCTTTGATTTTGAACAACATCCCCTTAGAAAAGTTAACAACTAACTATATCATCTGAAATTTTTGCTGGGTTTTATTTTCACTAAAATAAATTTCATGACCATGAATTGGCTAATAATTTCACTCATAATGATTCCCATCTGCTTGTGTACAATATTCTTTCAAAACATGTGAAAATAAAACCAATAATATAAAAGAAACTTGGGGAACATTTACAGAATAACTTACAAGTACATGTATGTTATAATACAAGCTATGCTTTCTTGGTTTCCACCATAATGCAGTCTATTAATTTTGTAATTTTGTATATATTTCTATATTCTTTTGCTTAAAATGAATTGTATTACATTGTATTAATTTGAATTTTGTCAATAATTTGCTGTTACATGTATTGTGGAAATAAACGAAATAAAATGAAATCAAAATTTAAAGTTACATAATAGGAAAGCCTTACAATCATTATTAAATTCACTAAAAATCATCTCAACGAATAGACCTAGAGGGTTAAAAGTCGACAAGAGCCACTAAAATCAAATGATCTTGAAGTTTGAAGCAGACTTTGCAGAGGAGCAAAACAAAAGTACACACAAATTCCATATCCATGACACAACATGTAAGAATGTTCCACTCAAGGTCTGCATTAGTGTAAACATGTTACACATGAAGCAAATATGTTTTTAGAAATAGAAGTGTTATACTGAATGGTATGTCAAATCTGTCAACATAGAAGGCAGTTCGAGACAAAAAGAAATATTTGCACGCCATCAATGCATGTACATGTATCCAGGTATACATTCATGTAAATACATGGAACATGACTGATTTCTGGCTCCCTGTACCTCCTTGAAGCTCAAAAAGGGGGGGGAAAATTATGCCAAGTGCAGAATATGGCAAATTTTCTAGCAACATGTAATTTTTGTACAGTGGAACCTAATTGTAAAGAGGTCGGATATAGTGAGATACATGTTATAACAAGGTGATTTTATTGGTCCCAGCTCTTTATAGTTCTTTGTTTTGTACCCTGACATAGTGAGGAACCTGATATAACAAGGTAATTTTAATGGTCCCAAGGACCTCATTATAAAGAGGTTTTACTGTACCACCATTGTGCCTCCCCGTTTCCATCTGTCTTCTTGTAATTGTACCATATAAAAATGGAACGGTGTGAACATTTGGCTTTTTTGTTTACTTTTCAGTTTAAAATATTAAAATAACAGAAAAAAGGGTTTTCATGGATTTTGATGCCCCCATATAGTAAATTGAGCAACCATCTTCAGATGTTCTTAAATGGCTTTTCACTCCCTTGTACCTCATCTTATTTTTAAGAAAATAATATGCATTCCTAAAATTTAAAATAATACAATCTTTTTAATGGCGTTCAAAGGCAACCAAACATATCATTTGGGGGTCTTCAGAGAATAAAAAAGACCCATAAATTACTTAGTACCAAGTGTATGAAAATTAAATTTCACTTTGAACTGGAGTTCCATGTTAGAAAAAGTAAAAACTTATTTCCTTGATTATCATTCTAAGATACATGGGTCAATTGTGAACAGGAAAATGTGGAGGAAAATAATCTGACGTCCACAAATCAGGCACTGCTCTGTGTCTCCTATAAAACTAAGGATCTTCCTGCTCTGTGCATGATTGGAATGCCAAGCCTTTGGAATCACTTCGCTACAGTCCAACAAATATTTGCAAAGCAGCGAAATATGTCAATAGACAGTTTAAGCTTATCTAAGAAAAATCTTTGAATTGGAGTACAAGGAAATAAATAGTCTTAAAATACATGAAGGGATAATGGTGCACTATACACATTTCATGTGTGAATTGTATTTTCAATTGGCAATATATAAAAACTTCTGCACTAAATAATGGATAGATTGCACTTGGGATAGATTGCACAGCATATAACAGACTGAGCTGCCAACCTGGAAATTCACTTTTCAGGGAGATTTTACCATGAAATCAAGGAGATCTTTCTCTTTAACACACAATCCAATGGAGGACATCAATGGATGAATCAGGGAGATTGCTGAAAATCTGACATTTCTCACTAAAATATCAGCTAATTTTCAGGGAGTCTCCTGCTCAATCAGGGAGACTTGTCAGCTCTGAATAGAGAAGCTGGATTCTTTAGGTCAGCAAAGTAAACACACAATTACATGTTACAGAACATGAACATTGGAAAATTATGTCCATTGTCAAGACACATAATTTGAAATCTACTTGTAAACTGGCCTATTGCCAGAGATGGGTTTAACGTATGGTCAGTTTTGGGAGAGATGGCGCTTCAGATATCTAACTACTTTGTGAGCTGCTGAAAAAAAATATTAATCATAATGCAGTCACTTTCATAGAACATATTCATAGTATGTTTGAATATAACTAATTAATTAATTATTTCCAATAAAAAATGACAACATGCATCACTCTATTCAACAGCACATCGCCTCACATGCAAAATGAATGCCAATTCACAGTCCACACACATTACCATCAAACACTCCATTCGCTTTGCCCAAGTGTCCGCTGGTGGTAAATTCCTCTAGCGCTCTGTAGGAATAATGGCTCATTGGCATTTTCAAACTAAAATAAGCCAGAGAATTTGCGAAAATCTTCTCCTAATATTGTACACAGCTACAGGGTGCTACAAGAATTTTTTCCACCAGTTACCACTTGCCCGATTAAGTGTTTGTCTTGCCCAATATTGATGACCAATGCAAATTTGCATATAGAGGAAAACTAGTATAAAATTGTTAGTTGCCCAATTTCACTTACTTGCCCGACAGCTTAATTTTGTTGCCCCGGGCATGCGGGCAAGTGGGTTTGTAGCGCCCTGAGTTACATTGTATACATTTGTGCTTGATATGTACATGTAAAACAATTTATGAATACATTCAGCCCATTTCACACTACTTTTTGCATCCTGACCATTACGAATCTATAACTTTTAAGTTATTATACTTTTAAGTTCAAAGTACCACACAGTAGAATTAGATTGACCAATTTGGACAAGTGTTGGGTATTCTCTGCGATGATGTAAATCAGTTTGAAGCCTCGTCATTTGAGGTTTATAAGCATCTCCAGGGAGTCTATGGAATTCCGGTGGCGTTAACCCCTTGATCTCATCTGGACCTATAGGGCACATTCCATTTCAAATCAAATTCTATTTTCTTAGGGGGTGTTGCTCAAAAGTTGCAATTGATCGCAAGTTACAGTTGATCGGAACGCACCAATCAAAATCATCGTTTCATGCGCGTCTTGTTAAATGCGCATACCGTGCGCGAATGAATGTGCGCGTTATAATTTTCAAAGTTGCAGTTGATTTGCAGTTGATTTTGAGCAACACCCCCTTAGTGTGAAAGAGGAACTTTTATGGCACTCTGTATCATGATCTTCAATTGAAGATTACATATCTTTACATGATAATTCCATTTTCCTTTTAAAAATAAAAACCTCTTAGGGGGTGTTGCTCAAAATCAACTGCAAATCAACTGCAACTTTGCAAATTGTAACGCGCATTTTCATTCACGCGTGGTGTACGCATTTAACAAGATGCGCAGGAAACAATGATTTTGATTGGCGCGTTCCGATCAACTGCAACTTGCCATCAATTGCAACCTTTGAGCAACACCCCCTTAGTATCTTAAAAATTGTTTTTTTCATCAAAATTTAATCTGGGTCAGAAATAATCCCTCTCCGGGACATCGATTGACAGACGGGGTCTGTGATGTCATATCGAGTCCTGCATCAAAACAAATCCGGACACCACAGACTCAAGGTTGTGCCCCCTATATTTCCCTTTCTTGTTCAATATCCAAGTCAGGACTTGAATAAACTGTCTTCCTCAACTTCTGAAGC
This sequence comes from Temnopleurus reevesii, assembly GCA_036244855.1. Taxonomy (NCBI): domain Eukaryota; kingdom Metazoa; phylum Echinodermata; class Echinoidea; order Temnopleuroida; family Temnopleuridae; genus Temnopleurus; species Temnopleurus reevesii. Next base: position 31,972 of record BQKZ01005677.1, on the reverse strand, counting down.
ATCCTCCATATTCTGTATATTGAATTTATTTTTAAAAATGTTCAAACAGCGGGTATAATTGGTGCTAAAAGATTTGATAATGATATGATTTTGGGGGTGATGATGGTTCAATTTGGTAACATAATATTCTATTGGAAGGTTTTAAAAAGAGAATTAAATATTTTAGAGTTGCCAATTTAGGAAAGGAAGTGATTAAATTAGTCGCACATGATATGAATAGAAAAAAAACAGCACAAATCATCTCAAAATGAGAATACAAAAAAGGACTAGAATTTTGTCTGCTTTTCTACAAAAAGAAGAAAATTATGTGAAATTCTGTGGACAAAAAGAATAAAGAATTCTACATGTTAGCAGCCATTGAAGAAGCCCTTGAGGGGTATACATGTAAATCAAAATTTTGAATAGATCATGCAATTTTGCTCAATTTTCAGTTTGATTATTGTATCATTCTCTATTCACAGACAGCACATCAGTACACTCCCAGTCACTTTGTTCCACAAGTCCTCAAAATTGAAGAAATAGACTACAAAATCACAGCCTATAGATAGATCTAATGACAGTTTTTGTCAATATATGCTATTTTTCAAAATGAAAATCTGTTCCTGCTTTTATTTTTTCAAGAATTCTCAAAATTTGCCAAAGTTGGTAAAATCTTACCAATTATTGAAGTCAAAAATATTGCACAGTGATTGGATATTGGGACAGGCCAATTAGATACTGGTGCACAAATAGATCAACAAACTTCAGTTTCAGAATCTTACATGCCAGCATGTAATTCTGTGAATTTTTCCAATCATTAATTCCAACATCTTTTAGGATGGGTCAACCAGGCAGAAGTTAGCAAGAAAGTTAGGAAGATAAGAATGCTTTCAGAGTTTCAGAATAAATAAATGTGATGGATCATTAGAATAAAATGCCCAGAATTTTCTCCTTTCATACATACCAGCTATGAGTAAAATAAAACAGATCATACTGTAATTACCTGATGAAAAGTGAGAAAAATGTGACTATTTTTTGCCAGATTTTGGCATGATTTTCTGCAGACACGTTTGATATGCTTGCAGACACCTTACATGTACATTGTACTTTGAAAATATTTGTAGCCTAAAATATCTATTTCTATTTCATGTCAAAATGTTGAATCATACCGTTATGAGGGCATTTTAAGTTTACTTAAAAACTTGTTTGCCCCAAACAATATTAAAAGATAATTGTGAAATTCAAGAGATATATTGTGATAAATATTACAATCTAAAAATGATCAAGAAAAACTAGATAAATAATACCGGTAAATCCAGTATTTTGTTTAAACTTTAACAACCAATAACTTTGTCAACAGCTATACTAAAACAATCATGAAAATAAACTGAATTGTTTATAAATGCTTTTAGATCTCATCATCATTCCAAACACTCCATATTTGCTGTATTCACTGCACTTCAGCATGGTCGCATTTTTCTGTACATGATTTCAATATGCACCCGGTACTGTATTACCTGTATTACCATGCTCTCCGGTATTAAATTGGAATAAAATTTCACTATGACTATACAAATTATATATTGTGACCTATCATACAAATAGATGCGCACACACAAATGCACACACATATCAAACTGGAAGGCAACAGAAATCAAACAGGCAAACCCGGAGATTAGGGGTCAGATGCGCGTGATGTATTCAATTAATATGTACAATCATATGACATTACCTTTCAATACCTAACTGACATACATCACAAACGACTTAACTGTTGACCCAAGTCATATGTTCCTGTAGACAGAAAAATCTGACTCTCGGAGGGTTTTTTTTAACGATTTCTGACTTTTGGTGGTGCCCCCTCCAGAGAGTCAGAAAACGCCCCAATTCAGCCTGTAGTGAAGGTTGTTGTTCGTTTAAAACACAGCGTTAATGGGAGAAAGGGTGAGGCCGCGCACTCTCACGAAAATAAGCAAATTAACGTTTATTTTAAATTATAACAAGTAATAATATGATTAAGAATTATATAATCTTGAAGATTACCTTGAAGGTTTCCAAAAAAAATAATTAAAATCCGTGTTTTCCGCGTGAAATCAGAAGGTACCACAGACGGTTTCTCGATCCT
>BQKZ01005676.1:29682-44203 GCA_036244855.1 Temnopleurus reevesii | reverse complement strand
GATTCACCCCGACTCATTGTTAATTCACAGTTAACTGCCTCAGAACAACGAGTCGGGGTGAATCGTGTTGCTTCCGGGGTCCTATATGACCGGGGCTTAACTTATTCCTATCTGTTCAGAGTCACTTTCCAGTTTATCCCGGGGTCACCATAAGGAGAACAAAAATTGTTTGGGTGCCCTCCAATGTCATTTTGAAAATGTGTTGATGGGTTTGAAAAAGTTTTATTTTTGCAATGCACATTATTGTTTTGTGTCAAATTGCAATGTTGCAAATCATTGTTGTGTATCAAATTGCAATGTTGCAATATGCTACTGGGTGAGACATCATTTTTTGGTAATGTCAGTATTGGACTGTATTTGCCTTATCAAAGAAACCCCATGGATTTGAGGTTATGGGCGGTGTTTTACCAAAGGACTACTCTAAGAAATACTGAGTACGTTAACGAGTCTACTATGCATAAAATTCTCGATCACACAGCACAAGGACTGATATCATTTGTGCATAAAGTCTTTCGTAACTTGGTGGAACACTGCCCTGGTATATCAGTGACTCAACCCGTGGAAATATCCACATTGGTTGGTTTCTTGTAAAAGCCCCCATTCGCTGGCAAACTCCAAACCAATTTGGCTCTTCTTTTCTATCTCCTGATCCCTAAGTTTCAATTTGATCCGATGGGTCTTTTACCTGGGATAATTCTGTGTAAATCCCCCCATTGGCTGGCTTGCTCCATACCATTTTGGCCCTTCTTTTCTATTTCCTGCAGGGAATATTTTTCCTGTTACCGCATCACAGATGTTTTGTTTAGCAACTCTTTCACATAGAACTATACAGTAAAGCATTAGAAATATAACCTTTATGTCTAAAACTGCTAATCAATTGTGAAAACTTAAATCATTCCCTGTCCTGATCTTGAAGTTTCAATGGGAGCCCCATGATCTTGTGCCTCAGTTGATTTTGTGTAAAACCCCCATTGGTCGGCGAACTCCAAAACCAATTTGGCTCTTCTATTCTATCTCCTGCTCGTTAAGTACGGTCAAGTGCCTGTACTTGGTAGCGTTTGCTAAGTGACTTTGCCTCGGGCTCAGCATGTATGCAAACCATTTTTCGGGTCCTTGCTCCTTCTCTCTATCTGTATTTCTTCTTGTTCTTTCTTTGTGACTGTTTACTCAAGTTCATCATTCATTTCCAGGTCCTTGATCTCTCTCTCTTTTTTGCTCCCTCCTCCTCTTTCTTGCCCCCCTTCCCTTTTTTCTTTTTTTTTTTTTTTTTTTTTTTTTTTTATTTTTTTTTTTTTTTTTTTTTTTTTTTTTTTTTTTTTTCTTTATTTTTTTTTTTTTTTTTTTTTTTTTCTCCTTTTCTTTCTCTTGCTCCTTCTCTTTCTTGTTCCCCCTCTTTTCCCCCTCTCTCTTTCTATTTTAATACTGCTTTTGATAAATCATTTTCAGGTCCTTGTATACCTCTCTTGTCCCTTCTTTCTAAGCATCTAGTAAGCTTTACTCTCTTTCTTTCTCTCTCTCCCTCTCTCTCTTTCTATACCACTCTTGATAACTTATTTCAGGCCTTGATACTATTTCTCTCTTGCCCCATCTTTCTGGTTGTCTTCTGAAGTTCATTAATGATTTTCATGGGTATACACTCTCTTGCTTGTCTCTCTTTCTTTCTGCCCCTCTCTCGCCCCCTCTCTTCTAACACCTCTTTTCTTTATATATTCTCAACTTGATCATTCATTTACACATCTTCACATGCTTTTGCTCCCCTTCCGTTCTCTCTTCCTCCCTCTCTCTTTCTTTCTCTCTCTCCTGCGATCTTCTCTTGATTTCCCCCTCTTTCTACTTATTCAACTCGATCATTCATTTGCAGTGTTTTCACTATCTTGTTTCCCCCTTCTCTGCGCCACTTTCTCTCTTTCCTGTTATATTATCTATTTCTTCACCTTCAGGGACATGGTACTTGTCTTTATCATTTTTTTTTCTCTCTTTTTGTATTCCCATACTCCTTGCATCATTCATTGTTTTCTCTCTGAATATATTCTTTACATACTGCGGTTCAACATGAGTTCAACAAGAGTTTACACATAACACTGTCTAGTTCTGTTGGGAATTGAATTCTTTATCTTATCAAGTTCATCTAACTGCATTCATCAAAAAAAGCATTTGAGAACACTGCCTGACTGTAACAAAATAAGCTGTCGTAAGAGGCTGGGTTCACATAAGAGTATTCTATTTGGGGGCCGATTTTCTAAGGCTTGTTTTTTGCTACTTGCTACTGGGGCATAGTGGTTTGCATAAAATTACGTATGCAATCTATAAAGCGCACATATCCACTCTACTGGAGTGCTGAAGGCGCTTTGCATTATTAGTACACAGGGTTCAGCTCCTCGCCACCAGCACTCAAACATTTCAAGGAATTCATATTCCTGCAGGATACCCATGCACCTCAACTGGGTTGAGTGCAGCACAATGTGGATAAATTTTTGCTGAAGGAAATTCACCCAATCTGTTCTCCTGGGCTGAGTGCAGCACGATATCGATGAATTTCTTGCTGAAGGAAATTGACGCCATGGGTAGGACTCAAAATGGGCAAATCGGACGAAGAAACACATTACGGTTTAAACAGAATATATATCAAACTTGTTTGATTCTTGGTATACATCACGTTTCGCAGCTGGGTATTTCCACGGGGTTGGGTCCATGTTTGTGACATCCAAAAACCCTAAACCTGTGGCTTTTTCAAACCAGGCAAGTATTGTAAAATAATGACATTACCCCAAATCTGTGTCCCACCCAGAAGTATTCCTCAAAGACAATAGCATATTGGAATTTGATACCTGACAATTTCTTGCACATGCAAAAGCAGTGGGATGTCCATGTAACAAAGTGAAATTTTTGTATACCTGTACCTTCAAATCCAGAAAAGATTTCAAATCCAAATGTGTGTAACTGAGAAAAAAAATGCAATTTTCATCAATAGATCAAAGCTTAAGAAGATCTGAATTGAGCTTCATGGTGAAGTGACAAAGTGGATCACTAAGTTACATGGACTTTGCATGAAAAGTGGACCCAACCCCATGGAAATACCCAGCTACCCAATGTTTTTAGCAGTGCCCTCCTATGTGAACCAGTGTTCCAGAATCCGTTGGCGCACTTCAAGCTACTTACATATGCCCTTGGAAAATGAGCCGCGAATACCGAATACTCAAAAAGCCTAAAATCTTGAATTTTTGCTAGGGTTTTATTTTGAGTGGATTTCGCAAACACAAATTTGCTCATTAGAATGCCCATAAAATTTTATACAATAATCTTTCAAAACGTGAAAATAACAACTCACTAATGTATGAAAACGTCTGAAATTCAGTTTATTCTCTCAAATTTATGTACACTAAAATATTGACTTTTACAGTACTTCTATGTGAAGGCAGTCTTAGGGGGTGTTGTTCAAAAGTTGCAATTGATTGCAAGTTACAGTTGATCGGAACGCGCCAATCAAAATCATTGTTTCACGCACGTCTTGTTAAATGTGCATACCGTGCGCGAATGAAAATGCGCGTTCTAATGTGCAAAGTTGCAGTTGATTTGCAGTTGATTTTGAGCAACACCCTATTAGCCACTCAGTTCATGCTGTCATTACTCGGTTTCAGTTCAATTATTGATGCTCATCACAAGGGAATATACTTGATGTGAGCTGGTATTAAGTTGGCATTTATCAGGATGGTTGTTATGAATATTTGATATATTTGAAAATTGATTACCTAGGTGAAAACACTTTGAACATTACAGACAAAGGAAACGGACAAAATCAACCTTTCCGATTTGGCGGTTTACTGATAGATTCAAATTCATGCAGGTTTCTTGCTAAGATGTAAACCAAAATATGGAATTTTATAGTACTTCTATGTGAACGCAGTGTTCTAAGCCACTCAATACATGCTGTCATTACTTGGTTTCAGTTCAATTATTGATGCTCATCACAAGGGAATATACTTGATGTGAGCTGGTATTAAGTTAGCATTTATCAGGATGGATGTTATGAATATTTGATATATTTGAAAATTGATTACCTAGGTGAAAACACTGTGAACACTACAGGTGAAGGAAATGGACAAAAGTAAATAACTTCCAATACCTTTCCTAAAATGATGTTCTTCATAAAGAAAGTTAGAAGGTATATGGCATTATGTGGAGGCAATTAAAGCATCATGGTGGTTTTGACCCTCGCCTTTCAACCAGAGGGTTGTACGTTTGAATTCTACCAAACACAATACTTTCCTCCAGCAAGAAATGTTTTTTGCTGCACTCTATCCAGGTGTGCTGCTGGAATACTCCAAAGGGAGTGGTGAAAATTATGCATACATTGTATGCTTGCATGCTTGAATCAAATGAAATGGGGTAATTGCAGATGCAAAACCTTGTCCTAACAGGAAGAATACCTGGTATAAGACCTGTTGGGAGATCATGTTAAAAATTTTATGGACATCCAGAGTTGGGTTACATAAAGCTGTTTTTACATTATGCACGATTTTACCAAAGACTGATGGTCCTTTATGTATGGAGATGCACAAAATCTAATGGACGTTAGATGGATATGAGGACCATATTTCCCAAATCCTAATGAAGGCAAGGCCGCCCATGATGATGAGAATGAGAGATGGTCCTTTTTTTTGCCCTTGCTCTATGTTTTCATGTTTATAGTGAAAAGTACCAGATGTGAACCGGTTGCTGTTGAAAGGTTTTGCCTCAAGTATAAATGAAATCCTACATATGAATATGTGATATATTTTGACATATTGAATACAAGGTAAAGCCTGCAAAATCCATGCTGAATAGATTACACAGAATCTATCTATAATTTATTAACATTCATAATGTGCATTTCTTGTTCAATCCACGCTGCTTATAGTAAAGCTAATCTGTCATTTTTCAATTCAGCATTTGGATGTTTTGATTGAAAATGAACAGGAAATTGACTTCTTGTATTTTTAATTTTATTTTGAGAGCATATTTTCAGAATACTTATCAATTTTCAATAAAAGAGAAATTTACCCTAGCTCCCACCGTTGCCCCGGCGATAGTAAATGCAGCATATCGCTCTTTCACTGTACAAAGACTTAATCCCAAATCCCACGCGTACTTCAGCGTTTATCCAAACTCATTTATTGTCCACTTGTACCCCCCAATTCCAAGAAATGTTTCTCAGGTAGATAAGATATCGATTATAAAGATTGGTTTATTTTTTAGGGGATTCACTTTTAGGATCCTAGTTAGTGAAACGTCATGTTTTGGGATAAGTATAGACATGGCTATTGAAAAGTGTTTGTCATTAAAATGGATGAGCTTTCCAATGGGATACCATTTGAATTATTGCTATGTTGAATTTCTTTGTCTGCCTGAATCAGTACGTTTTGACTAAATTTATGAAAGTTTGTACGATATCAGTGCTTAAATTTTATACTGGACAACCCTTCATTGAAAAGTTATGCTTATTTTGAAAAGGGGGAATTGATTTTTTCTTGTGTGCATTTTTAAGATGGTAAATCAACATTACATTACATTACATTACTGCCATGAGAATGTAGAATTAACCAATGTTTATATTTCATATCGTCAGCGTTTTTACGAAACGGAAGGAAAGGAAAGGATGTAGTTTTAGAGGCGTGTATCATTCAATTCTGAATATTTACGCCAGAAGAAAAAGAGAGAAAGAGGCTCGCCATCTTAACGTCTATGGGGGGGGGGGGGGGGGGGGGGGGTTGCTGCTCGAACACAGAAGCCCTGACATAACGTCAAGTACATTGGCATACCACTTGAAATCATGTTATTTCAATAGCATTTATTTCAATTGAATTGCTACGACTGGTTCGTGCAACCACCCCTCGCTGGAAGGCCGGTTCGTAAAATCGCTGACGATATCTTAAATACCTGAGAAACATTTCTTGGAATCAGGGGGAAGTAGACAATAAGTGAGTTTGCACAGGGAATTGCGACGATTCCCTGGTTTAGATGAATATTTAAATACACGTGGGATTTGAGAGCGAATCTTTGAACAGGGAGAGAGAGATACGCTGCATTAGCTATCTGAGTATCTCTCAAAATCCTGGAAAGTAGTTACTCGCATTGTCCTTTTTTTCAGATTTTCCACTGGTTTGTACCAGTTACTCCCATGTGTGGGTGAGTTTACGATTTGGTAGAAATTTCTCATAGTCATCTTCATCCTATATTGTAAATGGCGATAGATTTTTGTGTAATAGCAGGTATATGTCTGAGGAATCATGGCATTTGTTTGTCCAAATTATTCAACATTTTGCCTATTAGGGTTAATAGCAGGTCTAGAGCATTGTAATAATGGCATTATTGCTAGAAACTTGCAAGTTGCAGTTGACGCATTACTTTATACTCCCATGTGTAGGTGAGTTTATATATATTTGGTTAGAATTTTCCCATAGTCATGCTCATTCTATGTTCTAAAATGCCACAAAAATTACTGCGTAATGTCTGAGGAAGAAGGCATTTCTTTGCCTAAATTATTAAATATGTTGCCTTATTAGGATTATTAGCTTGCCTGTAGCTTGGTAGTAAGTAGTAGAAATGCCAAATTACTCATCAACATATGCATGCAATTTCACAGTATTCTTGCAGCGTTTCATGGGGAAATCAATCGCAAGTTGCGATTGAATAGCACGCACCAATGAAAACCTATGTTTCATATGCATCTTTTCAAAAGTGAAGGCAAATGAAAATGTGCCTTTCAAAAAATTGATGTGTAACTGATTTGCATTTGATTTGTGATCAATTGCATCTTTCAAGCAACATGTGTGACACATTTCAACATTTCTCTTCAGAATGAGAGGGAATGAAATATCCTTTGTAAATATCTGGCTATTGTGAATGTGTGAATAGAAGTTGTTTACTTTGTCCAGATTCCTTGTCCCTTCTGCTCAGAGTGCAGTACATGTATGTCATTACACTAGTACAGCAAGTTTGATATTGTGTGAAATAAAAGGAGAAAAACTCTAATGATATGACACTCATTCTCATCTCTCATCTATCTATCCATCAAATATTTGTTGAGGGATATATGGAAAGTGGAATGTGTATTTGCACAGAAATAATCTCAGTTTTTCCAGAGCACCTTAAAGTTTGTGATCAGTTGATGACCATCAAGGAGTAAATTATACAAATACCTTNCCAAGAAATGTTTCTCAGGTAGATAAGATATCGATTATAAAGATTGGTTTATTTTTTAGGGGATTCACTTTTAGGATCCTAGTTAGTGAAACGTCATGTTTTGGGATAAGTATAGACATGGCTATTGAAAAGTGTTTGTCATTAAAATGGATGAGCTTTCCAATGGGATACCATTTGAATTATTGCTATGTTGAATTTCTTTGTCTGCCTGAATCAGTACGTTTTGACTAAATTTATGAAAGTTTGTACGATATCAGTGCTTAAATTTTATACTGGACAACCCTTCATTGAAAAGTTATGCTTATTTTGAAAAGGGGGAATTGATTTTTTCTTGTGTGCATTTTTAAGATGGTAAATCAACATTACATTACATTACATTACTGCCATGAGAATGTAGAATTAACCAATGTTTATATTTCATATCGTCAGCGTTTTTACGAAACGGAAGGAAAGGAAAGGATGTAGTTTTAGAGGCGTGTATCATTCAATTCTGAATATTTACGCCAGAAGAAAAAGAGAGAAAGAGGCTCGCCATCTTAACGTCTATGGGGGGGGGGGGGGGGGGGGGGGGTTGCTGCTCGAACACAGAAGCCCTGACATAACGTCAAGTACATTGGCATACCACTTGAAATCATGTTATTTCAATAGCATTTATTTCAATTGAATTGCTACGACTGGTTCGTGCAACCACCCCTCGCTGGAAGGCCGGTTCGTAAAATCGCTGACGATATCTTAAATACCTGAGAAACATTTCTTGGAATCAGGGGGAAGTAGACAATAAGTGAGTTTGCACAGGGAATTGCGACGATTCCCTGGTTTAGATGAATATTTAAATACACGTGGGATTTGAGAGCGAATCTTTGAACAGGGAGAGAGAGATACGCTGCATTAGCTATCTGAGTATCTCTCAAAATCCTGGAAAGTAGTTACTCGCATTGTCCTTTTTTTCAGATTTTCCACTGGTTTGTACCAGTTACTCCCATGTGTGGGTGAGTTTACGATTTGGTAGAAATTTCTCATAGTCATCTTCATCCTATATTGTAAATGGCGATAGATTTTTGTGTAATAGCAGGTATATGTCTGAGGAATCATGGCATTTGTTTGTCCAAATTATTCAACATTTTGCCTATTAGGGTTAATAGCAGGTCTAGAGCATTGTAATAATGGCATTATTGCTAGAAACTTGCAAGTTGCAGTTGACGCATTACTTTATACTCCCATGTGTAGGTGAGTTTATATATATTTGGTTAGAATTTTCCCATAGTCATGCTCATTCTATGTTCTAAAATGCCACAAAAATTACTGCGTAATGTCTGAGGAAGAAGGCATTTCTTTGCCTAAATTATTAAATATGTTGCCTTATTAGGATTATTAGCTTGCCTGTAGCTTGGTAGTAAGTAGTAGAAATGCCAAATTACTCATCAACATATGCATGCAATTTCACAGTATTCTTGCAGCGTTTCATGGGGAAATCAATCGCAAGTTGCGATTGAATAGCACGCACCAATGAAAACCTATGTTTCATATGCATCTTTTCAAAAGTGAAGGCAAATGAAAATGTGCCTTTCAAAAAATTGATGTGTAACTGATTTGCATTTGATTTGTGATCAATTGCATCTTTCAAGCAACATGTGTGACACATTTCAACATTTCTCTTCAGAATGAGAGGGAATGAAATATCCTTTGTAAATATCTGGCTATTGTGAATGTGTGAATAGAAGTTGTTTACTTTGTCCAGATTCCTTGTCCCTTCTGCTCAGAGTGCAGTACATGTATGTCATTACACTAGTACAGCAAGTTTGATATTGTGTGAAATAAAAGGAGAAAAACTCTAATGATATGACACTCATTCTCATCTCTCATCTATCTATCCATCAAATATTTGTTGAGGGATATATGGAAAGTGGAATGTGTATTTGCACAGAAATAATCTCAGTTTTTCCAGAGCACCTTAAAGTTTGTGATCAGTTGATGACCATCAAGGAGTAAATTATACAAATACCTTGTCATTTTAAGTGGGGATGTGAGTGGTGTTGATGGTGTCTGTTTAAACACAGCTGAGAATTGCATCGATATTCATACTTTGTTATCTTTTCATTAATTTTCACCCAATAAAATCATTTGCTACATGTGGTTATATGCGGTTTATGTGGAAGTGTTGTGGCGTAGTGGTTCTTACTCTCGCCTTTCAACTAGAGGGTCGGTGGTTCAAATCCCACCCATGGCTTGAATTTCCTTCAGCAAGAAATTCATCCACATTATGCTGCACTCAACCCAGGTGAAAATGGGTACCTGGCAGGAAGTTATTCTTTGGAATGCTTGAGCGCCTGACTGTCTTGCTTGGCAGTTATAGCCAAGGTAATAATATGGTACCTAGTATCAAGCGCAGTGGAGTATATGCATATAGTTATTGGGCTATATATAAATGGACCTATTATTATCCTTCAACCTACTTAGATAGATGCCAACTAGAACATAAAACCAGATCAGAAATTGGAATATGAACAGCAAAATGACTGAACCAAATGTTTTCTTACAAAGAATAGATGGCAACATGGACCTTTTACTCAGCCATTCATTTGTGAATGGAGATTTCAATATACTATATTTTGTCAATATCTGTAACCGTCCTAATTACTGATTTTTCAAACTTGTTTTTATTGTTGCAAATACTCAATATTAATGTGATATTAATGTTGATAAATTAATGTGATAAATAATGATTTAATGATAAAAGCAATGTGAATATTTTAAAGTCTTCCTTGTCAGTACAATTTTGATAAAAAAAATAAACATAATATTGCGAGTCTTGCAACCTACAATTATATGAGTATATTTCCACAATAGTATTTTGGTACTCACTGTATTAAATCCCTTAAAATTTCATCACAAGTATAGCAAATTCATTTCCCAAACCAACTTTAACAACATCAAAGCAATGTGAATATTTTAAATACTTCCTTGTAGTAATTACAGTTTCCAATAGAAATAAGATTTTAAAGATGATATTGAGAATCCGCTAACACCTAATTATTATTCTATTGAGTATGTTTGGTATTCCTTTAAAACCAACTTTCTTTAGCAGTATGAAGCTTTAGCATATCAAGGTTTTTGTGCTAAAGTTAATCGTGAAGAATGCTTTCCTTTATATTTCAATTCACTTCATTCGTTTTCAAATTTTCAATATAACAANATAAACATAATATTGCGAGTCTTGCAACCTACAATTATATGAGTATATTTCCACAATAGTATTTTGGTACTCACTGTATTAAATCCCTTAAAATTTCATCACAAGTATAGCAAATTCATTTCCCAAACCAACTTTAACAACATCAAAGCAATGTGAATATTTTAAAGACTTCCTTGTAGTCATTACAATTTCCAGTAGAAATAAGATTTAAAGATGATATTGAGGATCCGTTAACATTTAATTATTATTGTATTGAGTATATTTGGTATGCCTTTAAAACCAACTTTCTTTAGCAGTATGAAGCTTTAGCATATCAAGGTTTTTGTGCTAAAGTTAATCGTGAAGAATGCTTTCCTTTATATTTCAATTCACTTCATTCGTTTTTCAAATTTTCAATATAACAACAATTAAAAATAATAAGAAAAAGAAAACTGAGAACAGTAAAAGGTCAAATTGAATATCAATTAACATAAGAGAAAGAGAATATGAAGGAACCTACATAATAGCATGCATGTAAAGTTATAGGGCCCCAGAAGGGAATTTTAGTAAAATTTAGAGGAAGAAATATGTTCTCCTTCGCTTATCCCCCCGCTGTCATCAAGTGTTGCGGAGTTTCGTTCATAAAATGCACAAGATAAGCACTCTCAAATGAAAAAAAGCCTCCAGACACGATCAATATTCAATCTTCCATGCAGTCGGACGGCAGAAATTGAGCATTTTGTGTGACTATGTTTTAGGTCTGCCTTGAAAATATTTCACCCTATTTCTGTCTCATCTCTCACAAATATTTCTGAATTAATACTGAGGAAAAAATGATTGGGAATTGACGATGTTATGTGACTATGTTTCAGAACGGCCTTGAAAATGTCTTACCCCATGTCTGTCACATGTTTGAGAATGTTTTCTGAATGAATTATACTGAGAAAAAAAATGACGAGAAAAGGAGGATGTTATGCGAATATGTTTCAGGGTGGCCTTGAAAATATCTTACCCCATATTTAGAACTTGCATATTGATTTGTTTAAATGAATAGTTACATGTAGCGATAATAATGACTAGGTGTTAGGAATGTTATGTGACTATGTTTCAGGGTGGCCTTGAAAATATCTGACCCCCATATTTAGAACTTGCTACTAAATTTGTTTAAAGGGTATTTTAAGCCAAAATAATAATTTGCTAGATTGAAGTATACACAAAATCAATTGGTATATTGAAATCAATTGAACATTTCTCATAAATCAAAATATGACTAGCATGAAGAATGTGCACGCATTCAAAAGGAAATGCATGGAGCCTAACTCAGCTGTACATACTCTACGTCAATTCTGAACGAGAGGTTTATTTCATTCTAACTCATAACTGGTAATTCATGTCTTGTCGGATAAATTTATTTTTTGTTAATTTCATGTTAAAGGTAAAAATATACAAACTATATTTTTTGTTTTACCCCAGACACCCTTTAGATAAAGACTTTGATATAAAAATGACTAGGAATTGATTGAGAGTGTTATGTTACTATGTTTGACGACAGCCTTGAAAATCATCTTACCCTATTTTTTTCAACCCCTGCCATTGATTTTTGGCAAGTACTTGATATGTTTTTGGCTATGTTCAGCACAGCCTTGAAAATGTCCTACCTCGCTTTTGGCGCTTGCCAGTGAGTATGTGCTGCGCATGTAACTTGTGGCCATGACCAGAATAAATTGATATTCGTACAGCGTATAACGGAGTTTATATTCTTCAAATCATTATGGAGATTATAGTTTTCAAGATGACTTAGAAAATATCCTTTTAATATTTTTTTCACTGATCGTATTTAAGAATACCGGATGATTTGTGTCAGTTTCGATTGGCCTTGGAAATGTATTACTCCATTTTTTAAATACATTTGAAGTGCATATGATATGGCAAGGAAAAAATAAACTGGTATTCCTCTACATATCAATGGAGATTATTTCATTTTCTTCCAGACAACCTTGAAAATGTCTTACCCCACTTTTCAGCACTTGCCATGATCATACTGATGAATTTAGGATGCTTTGTGACTGTTTTGCGTAACCTTGGGAATGTCTTGCCCTATTTTAGTACTTGCCAGTGATTGTGTGCTTTGCATATAGATAGAATGCAAGGCGAGGGCATGAATAAACTTTTAAGTGGAAGCGTCATGGTGCAGTAGTTCTGACTCTCGCCTTTCCACAAGAGAATATTTTATGACTTTTTCGTGTGACCTTACAATTGTCTTACCTTTTTTGGTACGTTCATAGTGATTGTGAGCTTTGCATACAGATAGAATGCAAGGCGAGGGCATGAATAAACTTTTAAGTGGAAGCGTCATGGTGTAGTAGTTCTGACTCTCGCCTTTCCACAAGAGAATATTTTTTGACTTTTTCGTGTGACCTTAAAATTGTCTTACCTTTTTTGGTACGTTCAAAGTGATTGTGTGCTTTGCATACAGATAAAATGCAAGGCGAGGGCGTGAATAAACTTTTAAGTGGAAGCGTCATGGTGTAGTAGTTCTGACTCTTGCCTTTCCACAAGAGAATATTTTGTGACAGTTTTGTGTGACCTTTAAAATGTCTTACCCCACATTGCAGTACTTCCCAGTGATCGTCTGCTTTGCATACAGATATAATGCAACGGTATGGCATGAATAAACTGGAGGTGGAAGCGTAGTGGTGTAGTGGTTCTGATTTTCGCCTTTCCACAAGAGAACATTTTATGACTGTTTCGTGTGACCTTGAAAACGTCTTACCTTTTTGGTACGTTCGTAGTGATTGTGTGCTTTGCATACAGATATAAGGCAAGACTAGGGCATGATTAAACTGGAAGTGGAATCGTCGTGGTGTAGTAGCTCTGACTCTCGCCTTTCCACAAGAGAATATTTTGTGACTGTTTCGTGTGACCTTTAAAATGTCTAACCCCACATTTCAGTACTTGCCAGTGACTGCAGAAGAATGTATGCATATAGTGATTGCGCTTTATAAATCAACCTTTTATGTGTTATATTTGCCAAAGCGTGAAGAGATTATTTCATGTTCTGTATAAAGACGAATGAGAAAATATCTTACCCCACTTTTCTGCACTTGCCTCTCGTCGCAGTTAGGAATTAAGATGTTTTGTGACAGTTTTGTGTGACCTTGAAAACATCTCACCTGGTTTTTAGCTCTCCCCACTCAGATTGTGTTCAGGAATGTTGAATACTTAGTGGTTGTTTGGGATGACCTTGAAAATGTCGCGACCCATTTTTAGCACTTGCCAGTGATGGTGTGCTTTGCATGTTCAATTTTCATTCCTCTGTACGAGCAGAGTTGAAAGAAATTCATGTTCTACGGGAGGGTGTTACCATAGCAAGAGTCAGTGATTGTACTTTTCATCCAATAAAATTCAAGGATTTAATTGGATTAGTCGGCGCTGAATAATTGTCGCTGGTGACAAGCTTCATGAAATGTGCTCCATGATTACCTTGAACATATTTTCTTCCATTGAGGCTAAAACAAAAATGAATACAAAATATTTGTTGTTGTTGTTCAAGAATGACTTAAAAAAAAAGCCCTTCAGTCAATTTGGAATCTTTAAAATTTTTTATTTAAATGTTGGAATGCAATTCATTTGGAAAATAAAATGTAGTGATTTCAAACCGAAGCACGTCTGAAAATGCCTTTTCAGGTCGCTATTTATCTAAGATATTACTGAAATGACTGTTCAACTTGTATTTTGATGGTGATCTTTGATTTTACAGTTATCTTTTTTACAAATTTGATTGAAAAGTTTAAGGGAAAAAAATGCTGGGTTGGGCCATTTTCAGAGGGTTCGTTGATGGAAGGCAACCAAACAACCCATTTCAGCGTGTTTGGTGCTTGTCAGTGAGTGCATACTTTGCAGGCTAGAGAATTAATAAATAATATAATAATAATAATAATAATAATAATATATGCAATTTATATAGCGCACGTATCCACTCTCATTGTTGAGTGCTCAAGGCGCTTTACATTATTATTACCCTGGCTTTAGCCCGGCAGCCACCAGTGCACTTGGCATTTCAAGGAATAAATATTCCTGCCAGGTACCCATTCACCTCACCTGGGTTGAGTGCAGCACAGGGTGGATAAATTTCTTGCTGAAGGAAATTGACGCCATGGGTGGGAT
>BQKZ01005675.1:39975-56279 GCA_036244855.1 Temnopleurus reevesii | reverse complement strand
AAAAAAAAAAAAAAAAAAAAAAAAAAAAAAAAAAAAAAAAGAAAAGTTCGAAGATAATCAGACGAGTAGTAGATAAGTGCAAAAAATGTGCAAATAAGTCAACATTTTCAAACATTTTGCCAATTTGATGAGGTCTGGGTGCACTACTAACAATCATTTTGTTTATATGAATGGTACAGAATTCATCATTTCTGTAGAAAGATACAGAATTTATATTAATCTAGACATGCAAGTACGGGATATACATATCATGGAGATATTAGTTTCCAGGAAATCATATGTTGGGAGAAAATAATAACATTTTGTGATGTTGATATAGATATAATAAATGCTTAGTTGTGCACATATGACGCCATCAGTCGCCAATTTCTCTAAATATTTAAGCATCATTTTTTAACTTTTTGTCTCTTTTTTGTCTTTTTGTCTTTTTTTTTTTGTTCTGTTCATCTGATTTTTTTCTGCTCCTCTTGACCAAACTTTATTTTGGTGGAGACTATTCTTCTATAGAAATATCAGAATTCAAATTTGAAATTTCAAAATGTATCTCATTCTTAATGGTAGGGCTAGTTGAGCTAAATACAGGTTATTGTCACTTATAATAAAAACATTACCTTATCAAATGTCTTACCACAAAGTTTTCAAACCTCGAATTTTGCAAATGAACCAACTTTCCTTTTTAATTTCACAATAATACCACCCCTAGCTGGAGAAAATATTTAAAATCTACCCGACAGGATTATTTCATATATATAATCAGATCTTGCTTCCCTTCAAATTTCATGAAAATAGGAACTATAGTTATGTCAAAATGGTGATTCAGATTATTTTTCAAATCAATATCTTATTGTTTTGTCTCTTTATCCTGATTAAAGTATATTATAGATTATTTCTGGAAAACTTTTATCAAACAAACAATGATGGTGAAGAATTTTGGTTTGAATAAGTGTACTTAAGATGTATTTACATCAACTAGCATGAGAACAAAAGGAAATACTGATTCAAATCATGAAATGTAATAATTTTTTGTGGACTATTAACATGATTAATGCTCCGTGAAAGCGGGATCAATAGATCACCCCAATGTTTTGTCGATAACTTAAAGGCATATGGTTCAGCCAGTCGAAAATCAGACCGAAATTCATGAATATGATACAATATTTTTTCTGTCATCAAAATAATTGGGTGAATATATCAGGGACAACATGATATATCCTTTGAGGGAGAACCCATCCCTGGAAGTATAATACTGCCAATCGATAAAACAAGTGAGATGAAAAAAACTGACAATTTGAACAAAATAGGATTATCTGTTGAGAAATTACAAGTTTTCAAAGTACTTGGCTTTCGCTTTACGACGCGAACGCCAAAAGACTATCTATGGGGAGCCAAAGTGGATAATAATCTGCTCTGGAATACAATGAGGTCGTAGGGCAGGCACACACCCAGGATTTTCATACCCGGGGGGGGGGGCTGAGCCAAAATTTGGCACCCCCGCCCTCCCGGCTAAGCTGACAAGTAAAAAAACGTCCTCACCTCAAATTTGGCGCCCCCTTAGGCGCTTTTGGTCACCACATTTTGGCGCCCCCTAGCTCTGACCAGGGGGGCTAGCGCCCCCAAAGCCCCCCTCCCCTCCCAGCTGAGCTGACAAGCAAAAAAAAAAAAAAAAAAAAAGGGGGGGGGGGGGGGGGGGGGGCTGAGCACTAATTTTGGCGCCCCCTTATAAACGCATTTAGTCACCAAATTTTGACGCCTCCCTAGCTCTGACCCGGGGGGCTAGCGCCCCCATAGCCCACCACGGTGCGCGCCTGTAGGGGCCTTAAAAGTCATTTTGGTTAGAAAAAATAACAACGCTTACAAAATGCGTAAACGACCGCTTCGGCAGTCCATAGCAGTCGCATTGCCAAGCGAAAGCCTAGTAATATCATGATCCCAGCTGCTGATGTTTATCTGAAATATGGGTTTTCGAAATTTGTGGACGGAGGTTCGTAGACGGTTAAAAAAAAAGAGAGTGCGCATCTAATGCGCGCAATAAATAATGCGCTATTCACTTGCCATGCAGTTTTTTCTTCAGAACAGGGAGACTTCGGTAGTCCATTGGTCAAACTATAGTTGTCAAATCCTGTTTATGGCGTCTGGCCGATCTCTGTCTGCTCCGTGACCGCCTTTCATTCTGGATCTGCCCCGCCTCCCCGCCTTCAACCCTTCTATCTGACAGTCCAGTGATCGGTGTCTCAGGCCGCAGTCCCGTGAAAGGGGTCTCAGGTCGAGGAGATCTTCCAGTCTTATCATTTCCTTTCAAGAGGAGGATCTTATTCCCATCAAAGTCCGTTGTCTGCCATCTCTTCTCACTGATCGGGCTGCAGACATTCGGCAGGAGTGGCACGAGACTCCCCATATCAGTGATCTTAAACTGCAAGATCACATCCTCTATAGGTAGAGGTGTGTAGCCGACTGGTAACCGCTTCAAGGACAGCTGAATCTCGAGGTTGCGACTCGTATGCGAGTAGATGTTGAAGAAGCAGAAGTCTTCCTTCTGATACTGCACGCCATGTCCGAGGATAGTGCTGTAGAGCTGGATAGAGCTCGACCAATGCTGATCAGATACAAAGAGCTGACATCGAAGTCTGTCTGAGCCGCAGTGAACCTGACGCACAGCCCACAGAGGCATGCTGTTAGCGTGTGCATAGTAGTCTTGGTTGTTGGTCGGATACGGCACCGATGTGGGTCCGAGCTCTGACCGATGATGCAGAACCCAGGGTTCCTTCTTCAAGAATCCCTGCGCGGTCTCCAGCCTCTCCTCCCCGAGCTCCTCCTGTATGAACACGACTATGGCAAGAGCTGGGATCGTAGTGTGATCGTCATCATCTTGTTCGGCAGGGCGTACGTTCACGCTACGTTCTGCGTAGTTGAAGATGGCGAGCTGGGGTACGATGGACGAGGTCAGAGGTCGCAGGAAACTCCGAAGCCTTTCTGCTTCTCCTGGGTCTGTGATGAAATGAACTGTCATGCGATATGGGTCACGTGATGCCGATGTACCACCGCTCTTATCTGAAATGAAAGTAATATGGGACATGATAAGCACATTTTCAAAAATTCATAAGTTTTTACATTCTTCAAGTTTCGTTTGTACCATAAATTTTATTGATTAATTTCATTCTTATTGAATGAAATAGGGTATAAAGTAATTGAATAAAGTTTACAAAAAAATACTTCAAAATTTTATATATCAAAATCAAAATATAAACATTTTACAGTGTACAATTTTTGTGTTTTAGGGTCAGAAGCCTTCCTCAGATCAGACAATGAAACTATCTTATCCTGCTTTATGTATTGTGAGAATCTTATCCAATTCAAGTTCCACTTTCCTGATGGAAACCTTCCAGGGCCCTGTTGCATAAACATTTTTCTGGGGTCTAAGAAAAGTCTGGTTACCAAAACTCTGGTTGTGAGTTTTATGCAACAGGGCCCATGTCGGGTAAAGTTGCTACAAAAAGACGTCTAATAAAGCAAACCCGGTAGATTAAATGCTGTCGAGCGGTCGCCACTCGGTTGCCACTCGGTTACCGGTCGGTAAATCATCGTCTATGTCTCGGGCACCTCTGATAATATCTAATGAAAAGTTATTTTCTATCTACAATCAGGTTTGTAATAAAGTATTCTTTTAATCAATGATATATCCAGCAATTGGTGGCAAACGGGGTCAAGAATATATGTCAACGGGACCTAGGAATATATGTTAAATGGACCTAAGAATATGTCAAAAGGACGTAAGAGTATATGTCAAAGGCACCTAGGAATATTATGTCAAAGGGACCTCGGAATGTATGTCAAAGGGACCTAGGAATGTATGTCAAAGGGACCTAGGAATGTATGTCAAAGGGACCTAGGAATGTATGTCAAAGGGACCTAGGAGTATATGTCACGAGGACCTAGGAGTATATGTCACGAGGACCTAGGAGTATATGTCAAAATGACCTAGGAATATATGTCAAAGGGGCCTAGGAATATTATCATGATAATCAAAGAGACCTAGATATATATGCCAAATGAACCGATGGACGTAGACAATGTTCCCGCCTCGGGCAGCTTGACTCCAGACAGAACTATTCATATTCTGAAAAGTAGGCTAACTATCATTTTTTATTTGTAACCTCAATACCTCTATTCATGCATTCACATCTAAGTTCATAAGTACAGTCGCCAATATATCTAGCTCATTCAGAATGTATTTAACGACTTCATGCTATTCATCTCAGAAGTGAATAATAATAATAGTACTGAATGCCGAGCATCGATCTAGGATGGTTATATGTTTCTAAATATTCTTCATGGGAGCTTGATGTGGTTTAGTGGATAATGATTATTGGGTTGTAAATGCTATTTTGGACGCATATTTGATTGCTTATCATTTCACTGTCATTCATGTAGCAGAGTTTATATCAGAAACATGGAAAGGGGTACAGGGGTATTAGGGTGCCTTCTGCCACCCTATTTTTTCAGTAAAGGCGTGTTAACTTATGACATTGAGTAAAACGTTTAAAAACGTTTGTAAAATAGTGAGTGCACGCATTCACCACATGAAAGTATGGTCTAAAATTAACTTGACGAAAAATTAAGAAATTGTCAGCATTGATGTAGGCTTTGAAATTACAAATTTTACTTGGGAGTTAAGTTCGCGACCTCAGTTTGACCAATCTTGATTCAAAAGCAACACCGGTTAATCGATCTACTTGGCGATAAATCGTTTGTTTCAAGTTTCTTTTCATAAAGCTAAGCCATTCTAGTTTTGATCGATGTTACGACTCTAGTATCACATAAGATGAACAAGTGATGTCAGAATGTTATTGATCACGAGACCGCTCTGTGACTCTTTTGCTTTATTATACTAATGGACTGGAAGCAGAGTCAGCTTGAACATCGATTTCATAGTCTACTCTTTTCAGTCCGTTTTCTCTTCATATCATTCTTTAGAATAAAAAGGCTAGATTGTTCTCAATATTCTAGGGAGTATCGTTGATGTAAAAATGTCAGTAAGTAATGGATTTATATTATTTATGTACTATTATTGCAAATGAACGTTGTTAGGGGTGGTACAACATAAACTAGTAATACTTATCTATATTTCGAATCCAGTTTGAATACATTACTGTTACTATGTCGAAAATGCTCGAGCAAGCTTTTCTGTTGTCAAGAGCAACATTTGTGTATATAGAGAGCACCTATAATTTGCATCTAGTGATGCGCTCGTATATTCGATCAAAACCTATTTTCAAATGTTACTTTTCTGTTACGACATCGACATCAGAAATGGAAAACGGGTATCGTTTAAAAGACTATGGTGTTCAGAGACAGAGCAAAAACTGTCATTCTCAAAAGTGATAGAGGCGTTAGTAATTGTTGTTATCATGCAGTAATCCTTCCAATAGTTCTTTACTCGGTCGAGACCCTGTTCGATTTCTTGACAATAGTCAGTTTGGTAGTAAAAATACAGAATAAAACCGGTGATATGCAATTACAGTAAATCATTTCAAATTATCGCAATGAAAACAGAGCTAATTTTTCGTGACCGGTATTTTTAGATCAAAAGAAAGGAGCAATGGTATGGACTGAATACTGGTTTGAATTTACGACTTTATTTTTATTCTTTCAATGGGTTTTCTAAAGAAATCGCTCAAAATTTTAGTCTAGATATCTTAAATAGAGGCACCCAAGGTTTGACCTAGTTTGGGAAATTTGCGATTTTCAGCATTCCCAAATATTAAAACAGTAACAAATGCCAAGGAGTATGAATAATTTACAATAACAACAAACAATTAAATGACATAAAACTGTATCATGACTGCACATAGCCGAAACGGGGCGAAATTAGGAGTAAAAATTCCTGACAAGCAAGACAAATTTATGTTCACTCCTAGCTGGCGGCATTAACTTGCTTATTTTTTCCTCTTTTCCCTTCACAATTTTCATTCTTTCTAGAGTTTTACGGGTGTGCCCGCTCCTATTCCCCGTGGTATATACCTGAATATAAGCGTAAAAAGACATTTCAGCCTTCATGCTTTGCTAGATAAGTATAATAAAGTCTTATTATGTTCTGAAGATGAAAAAAAAAACGCCACAGACAAGTCAAGAAGCCATTTAAATGATGAAGCTCATCTCCAAAAAAATCCTTGTTCAACAATACACACAATGCTAGAAAAGGATAAAGAAGGGATAACTCGTGTGTTTCCTGTTATTCTTTTGGTGATATCAATATGGATCTTCTTTTTTTCTTTCTTTTTTTTAGCAGAGCGTTCTGCATTTATTTAAACAAAATACAAATTCACAGAATTCAAATTTAAACATACAAAATCAAACTGACAGTTTAACGAAAATAATAGCATACAAGGGTAGACCAAATTAATTCATGTAGTAACAAAATATTATAAATGCAGGGGCCAGCTATCATAACCAAAAAGCTTGAAGTGGTAGCAGCCAAGAGAAAGCTACAGGAAGTAAAAAAGGGGATAAGTTTGTAAGGGTCTTCATAAGAAAAAATAACTACAAAAATTATATCACTTATTGATTTTTACGAGAATAAATACAGAAATAATAGATATATTACAATAAAGGGATGACGAGGGAAGTGTGGGTGTTGTGTGTGCAAGTGAGTGTTCGTGCAGGTGAAAGATTGTGCAGGTGAAAGATCTGTTTTAAGAATGATTGAGGTGTGTACGCCCATCTATATGCGTTTATTCTTCGTGAATATTTTGTCATATATAGTTACAATATGTTTCCACTTTTTTACCATATATTGTTCATTATATTAGTCGTATGATTCTTTTCTAATGCAATTCTGTGTTATTTTCCACTTTGACTCTTATTATTTTTTATTTTTTTTTGTGTGCGCGCCTTGAGCATTAAATCTTGTTTAGCACATTTTAGTCATTATTATTATAATGTATCATTATTGAAATGTTTATGGTAAATCCATTTTAAACCGTTTCCTTGATCCATCACTGGTCATCCTTGTGTCCACTTTGGTATCTTTTCATTAATTTTATCTCGTTCTCCCTTTCCTTATCCTGTTTTCAGACCACCCTTGTTATTTGCGATGTTTTGGGGCAATTATTTGTATTTTTATTTCATTATCATAATTATTCACACCGATTTTCTGTTCCATAATTTGTGTCCTCTAATATACCTTTAATGTGAGAAGGGACATGGGTATTACAAGCCTCGCTTTTTTGGGCTCTACATTTCTATAACATAAATAGGCTTTACGGTTCAGGTATTAAGCGTATTTTGGCCGATGTCTAATTTACATTATGTAAATGTTATTGTTTCTACTGTTAAAACATCATTTTATGTTCGTATTCTGAAAATGTTATTGGATTGGAAA
Source organism: Temnopleurus reevesii (assembly GCA_036244855.1). Lineage (NCBI taxonomy): Eukaryota > Metazoa > Echinodermata > Echinoidea > Temnopleuroida > Temnopleuridae > Temnopleurus > Temnopleurus reevesii. Next base: position 48,901 of record BQKZ01005675.1, on the reverse strand, counting down.
ATATATCAAAATCAAGTCAAATCAAATCAAGTCCTTACCATGTGACGATGAGGTGTGTCTGAGTAGCTCGATGGTTGAGATCGGCTTGATGTTGGAGTGAGCCCCGGTGCATGCCCACGATGATCGTCTCGTGTTTCGTCTGTAAGCATTAAATCGCTCTCTGTTTTCTGCTTCCGATAAGATCGAATCATCATCATCACTTGGAGATGGAGGGGCTTCTATGACACTGCTCCTAGGTGAACGAGGGAGATGGAGACTGGGGAGGATGGGAGCGATGGTTCCATGGGATGCCCGTCTTCGCTGGAGGTACCTGGCTCGCTCACGAGGGGATGTCAAGTCACCAGATGATGGGGTTCCACCGTCGCCATCTTGGTTTCCATCATTGTTCGATTCGCTGATGGTGTCCTTGGTGTTCTTGTTTTGCAAAGTGATCTGATGCTGTCGAATCTCTCTCGCGAATGATTTATCCTCGATGACGCTCAACCCCATGTTACTGACATCAGCCAGCGAGTACCGCCGCGATCGACGACCAGGGCCAGCCGATGTGGGAGAGGATTGTCCTGAGTTTCTGGGTGTGTTCGGATTCGAGGCCGTTTTATTGAGAGATCTAAGAGTTTTAGTTAGGATATCATTATGATTATTATTTTCCTCAACTCTACTCGATACCTGCTTTGAAGTTCTCATCTCATTCGTTGTGATGTTTTCCACGGAATGCCTTCTTCTTTGAAGTATCATCTGTCGCCTTGAAACTTTCTCATCTAACTCAAATCCATTCATCTTTGCGACTGAAGATGTTTCGTTTTCACAAACATCACCACTTTTCAACAAACATACATCGTCATTTGGTTTTGTTTCGCTAATCGTCGTATTGTCAGTACCCTCATCGATGGCCGCATCACCCTCGGTCTCAGTCTGTATGTCTTGTTTGGTGATGTCTTCGACGATGACGGGGATACCTGGTTTATAACCACATGCCGACATCCTCCAAGGCGAAGCCTGGTTTGATGCTCGTGTGTTTACAAGATTACAGTTATGATCGGCTAAATCTCTTTCTTTTTCATCGCATGCTTCCAAGTCTCTATCGGGTGTCATTAAGTCATTACCTTTGTCAATTACACAGTCTAATGGCCTCCCAGGACCATCTTCCTTGTTCTCTGATATACTCTGGTCATCATTAACCACGGTATATTGAGCGAAGATATTGATAGCTTCGTCCAGTGGTGGAATTATATCGCCTTGATCCATGGCTGAAGAGCTAAGATCTTGATGATCTCCTGAGCTAGCCATGAACTTGTCCTTTCATGTCATCGATTGGGACAACGGTTCGATGATTGGTAAAGGAGCCGACAAAAAGCTTCTATTCCAGTCGAAGTATATGATAACAACGAAACACTTATTCACCGTCTGTTCTGTTTTAGTAGATCCGATTATGGTGAGCTTCTTGCTGCAGTGTACTCCAACCCGAGTCCATACATGCTACCGTTATATTCTAAGAGTCGACTTCATTAAGTGAGAGATACTAAGAGACGGATGGTGTTAAATCCCCATTTGCTGTTCTGAATAGCGATGGGACGACTGAGAAGCCTTTGAAAATTGCTTCTTGATGGACCTCAATCCTTCCATCGATTTTATTCGTCAGCTGAAGACGCGTTTTAAGAGCCTTTGACAGTGCCGGGCAATCAGGATGAAAGTAGCACCTAACAATAGCCGTGGTTGAACACCGTAGCGTTTACTAATACATTTCTGATTAAGCGAACTGGATTAAGCGGCGGGTTCCTCATTTCAAAACACAGAGACTTTGAAAAAGAAACAGCTATCTAACAAATTCTAAAGGAGTCTTACAATAAATGCGAAGTGATATGATGCCCCCCGTTGGCGGCCCTGCATAAAGGCCATCAATCAAATATTGTGTGACTTAACCAACTCATTGTTACAGATACAAAGATTATATCATCTCAATTGTCATTTCTGAGGATGGTATGGAGGGGGTTAATAACAAACCTTCCTTTTACAGACTCAGGAATATATACCTGCATTTGAATGAGTGATTGACAGAACGAGACCAGTGATGTAATGGACTCGGGTTTTTTTTTTACTTACTTAGTAGAAAGTCGAGTTATAAACCGCTCTTCGAGGGAGTTCTGCTTAGTTTGGGATGATTTTCTTTTGACCAATCTGCATAACAAGAATTTTTAAAAAGGCCAGGATGAAATACTAAATGAACCACGATGGTTGTGCATTAAAATTCAAGTACGTTTTTGCCACATTTTAAAAGCTGACAAGATAAGTGTAGGTGTATGAACAATATTATTATTAGAATCGAAATTTACCAAATTCTTTGTTCAAGGGTTTTCAAATTACTGTTCTGACTTTTAACAACGATATTATTATTGTTATGTTTGCTTACTAATGTAAAACTTGTAAAATTCTGATTATTTTCACAAGAAAATGTAGCCATAGCCTTGAATGAATCAATTGCCAAATATTGATTCATTTTGATAAAAAGTTATGCTACTTTTCAAGAGCGATGTAATATCTTTATTTGGTTTTGTTTATTCATCATTTGCAGTGAAATAATAGAAGTACATTCGATGAAATAAAGACACTTATTTGTTCGATTTGTGAACATGGAATGATTCTTGTTTGCTACAATTTCTCATGAGAGAGGGGAAAATCCTATTCTAGAAGGCGAATTCTAGACTATAAACGATCCCATATGTTCTTCCCGTGAAAATACCTTTTCATTCATTGTGCCCATGAGCACATCTATCATGTTTAGAAATGGCACTCTTCGTAGAAATACATCAATTCAATCTTTGTCCCATTGTCGTTGATGTCTTTTCCAAAGATATATTCATATTGGAACTCAATTTAACCTAGAAATCATACTGCAATTATCCACTGCATGTATAATAAACAATCATAAGCAGAACATCGTTATAGTTGTTGTTGTTGTAATTTGGTATGCTTTCATCAGTAAATTCTCCTGCACCATTTACTCTGTTACAGTGATGTTTATCTACCAACTAAAATCCTTAAAAAGTTTGAAAACTTGAGGTTAGTGAAAACTTTGGTCGCAACACTAATAGAAGAAGTATTTTTTTTTCTAAAGAATGAAACGTCATTTGTTTCCATAGTTTACACAAAGGCCGAGCCATTTAATTTTAAATACAATGAGGAATGAAAGAAAAGCGGCAAACATTTTCTACAAAATCTCACTATTAATGTATTTTCCCAGCTTGCTTTATTTCTTGCCCCGCCTTCCAAGACATAATAAGAGATAATCACCAACCCAATTTAGTACTTACTAGTGCGTAGATNGCAAAGAATAAATTGCTTCCTGGAAAACTTATATCCTGACACAAACTTGTAATTTGTCATAACATATGCCTATATTTACCCCATTTATTATACGACCAAGCATTTTTTGAGGGGCTTAGAACAAAAATTAAAACACATTCAACGTTTCAATATATATCGATTTTTATGATCGTGATGATGATAATGATGATTTTCATATTTGATGATGATGTTTATGATGATGATGATGATGATGATGATGATGATCAGATGATGATGATGATGATGATGATGACGATGATGATGATGATGATGACGATGATGACGATGATGATGGTGGTGATGAAGATGATGGCTATGGTGATGGTGAGGTAATGAAGATGTAGGTGATCACTGATGTTGATGATGCTGATGGGGATGATGATGAAAATGATGATAATGATGATAATGGTGATGACGATGTTAATGTTGATGATTCAAATGGCGATGGAGAGGTAATGCAGATGTTGGTGATGATGATGATGATGATGATGATGATGATGATGATGATGGTGATGATAATGATGATGATGATGATGATGATGATGATGATGATGATGATGATGATGATGATGATGATGGTAATGACAATGATGGATGATGATAGTGGTGATGACGTTGATGTTGATCAGATGATGATGATGTTAATATTGATGAGGTAATAATGATATTGTTGATGGTGATGGTGATAATGATGGTTATTTTAATGGTGATAGAAACTGTGTTGGTGATGACGATGTTGCTGATGATGGTGATTATGATAATAATGCGGATGTTGATGACGATGATGGTGATTACAATGATGAATTCGAGTGTGAAGATGTAGGATCAGTAAATATTGAAGATTCTCTCTTTTTACCTAAACCTCAAGTGGAGATCGCTTCATACAGTGTATAACTTAAATACACTAGCATCTTTTTTTGTTTTTGTTTTACTGAATGCCACAGCGGCAGACCAGCATCAAGGATTCCATATAACCTTGGAGGAAGATTCCTCCAAGATATAACTAAACAATAAACATTCATGGCACAGTTTTGGGTTCCGAAGGAGTTGTAGTTATCAATATATTTGAGGATTGAGGATTTTTTTTTTAATATGGTTCGTGTTATTTTAACCGTATTATAGAATGACGCTCCCTTTCCCCCACCAACAACTCAAGAGTTTAATCATCATCAGGTAACACTAATCTTTTCGGGTGATGGCTTCCATCTTTTTTTTCTCTCTTTTTTTTTGCAAAAGAAAAGTAGGCAAAAAGATAAAACATCTCAATCTTAACCAATTTGAATACCCCTCCCCTAAAAAAAATCTTATACATGTAGGTTCGTTTTCATTTGGTTGAATTTGTAATGGATGTATCAATTCAATGAAAATGAAGTACGCCATCTACTGTCAATATACTGAATATGAATCATTGTACCAATATGCGATCAGTGCATTGGTCAAAAGTGAAACTGATAGTAAAAAAACACTCCTTCACTGCATCCCATTTAAAAGACTTGTCTTCTTTGTGCTCGTCACAAATATGATTTAAGACATCACAAAATTACTTTCAGACCAAAATTAGGAGTCATTTCTCATTACTGTAATGTCTTAAGTACTTTACACAAAATAAAAGACACAATATTATATCTTTTTGATATACTTTATTTGATAATTATACAGCCTAAGGCGACTCTGTCACAATGATATAGCTCAGATAGAAGAAAAATAATGGAAATCACAATCTGATAAAATTATTCATGATGTAGATTAAAATCACTTTTAATGAAACAGACATCAATTAACAAGAGCTGCCCTTTATCCGAATGTCGATTATGCGGAGAGTTCTGTACCACTGGAAAGCTTATATGATATATGGTAACAAATTCAAAGATGTTTCTACTGTGATAAAAGAAGCAGGGGCGGTTTTGTATTAAAAGAAGTGTCTCCCTAAAGTAGTAAACGCTTTTAAAAGGAGCGGAAACATTTGGTGAGCAAAACAAAAAGAGTTTGAAGAAAATCAGACGAGTAATAACAAAAAGTTATGAATTTTTAATGATCTGAAGGAAAAAAATGTGGTAATCGATTGCCAATTTGATGAGATCATGGGTGCACGAGTAACAATAATTTTGATTGTATTCATGGTACAGAATTCATTAGTTCTACAGAAAGATATAGAATTCGTATATACATGTCGTGACGATATTTTAGTTTTCAGGAAATATATGGGATAAAAAATGACATTTTGTAACATTGATATAGATATAATACATTGTTAATTGTGCACATATGACGTCATCAGTAGCCAATTTGTCTAAATATCTAAACATTCATAACTTTCTGACTAGTTGTCCGATTGTTGTCTTTTTTCTCTTTTTCTTTCTCCTTTTTTGTTCTGTTCATCTGATCTTTTCTGCTCCTCTTGACCAAACTTTATTTGCGGGAGACTATTCTTCTATAGAAGTATCAGAATTCAAATTTGAAATTTAAAAATATATCTCATTCTTAATGGTAGGGCTAGTTGAGCTAAATACAGGTTATTGTCACTAATTATCCAAACGTACCTTATCAAATTTCTTACCACGAAGTTTTCAAACCTTGAATTTTGCAAATGAACCAAATTTCCTTTTAAATTTCACAATAACACCACCCCTAACTGGAGAACATATTTATAATCTACCCGACAGGATTATTTCATATATTTAATCAGATCTTGCTTCCCTTCAAATTTCATGAAAATAGGAAATATAGTTATGTCAAAATGGTGATTCATAATATTTGTTCAAATCAATACACCATTGTTCTGTCTCTTTATCCTGATTATAGATTATTTCTGGAAAACTTTTATCAAACAAACAATGATGGTGAAGAATTTAGGTTTGAATAAGTGTATTTAAGCTGTATTTATATCAACTATCATGAGAACAAAAGGAAATACTCGTTCAAATCATGAAATGTAATATTTTGTTTGTGGACTATCAACATGATTAATGCTCCGTGAAAGTGGTATCAATAGATTATCCCAATGTTTTGTCGATAACCTAAAGGCATATGGTTCAGCCATTCGAAAATCAGACCGAAGTTCATGAATATGATATAATATTTTTCTGTCATACAAAATAATTGGGTGAATCTATTAGGGACAACATGATATACCCTTTGAGGGAGAACCCTGGAAGTATAATGCTACCAATCGATAGAACAAGTGAGATGAAAAAACTGACAATTTGAAAAAATAGGATTATCTGTTGAGAAATTACAAGTTTTCAAAGTACTTGGCTTTCGCTTTACGACGCGAACGCTATTAAAGACGATCTATGATGGGGAGCCAAAGACCCAAAATGGATAATAATCTGCTCTGGAATTAAAAGTCATTTTGGTTAAAACAAATAACAACGTTTACAAAATGCGTAAACGAACGCTTCGGCAGTCCATAGCAGTCGCATTGCCAAGCGAAAGCCTAGTATGATCCCAGCTGCTGATGTTTATCTGAAATATGGGTTTTCGAAATTTGTGGACGGAGGTTCGTAGACGGTTAAAAAAAAAGAGAGTGCGCATCTAATGCGCGCAATAAATAATGCGCTATTCACTTGCCATGCAGTTTTTTCTTCAGAACAGGGAGACTTCGGTAGTCCATTGGTCAAACTATAGTTGTCAAATCCTGTTTATGGCGTCTGGCCGATCTCTGTCTGCTCCGTGACCGCCTTTCATTCTGGATCTGCCCCGCCTCCCCGCCTTCAACCCTTCTATCTGACAGTCCAGTGATCGGTGTCTCAGGCCGCAGTCCCGTGAAAGGGGTCTCAGGTCGAGGAGATCTTCCAGTCTTATCATTTCCTTTCAAGAGGAGGATCTTATTCCCATCAAAGTCCGTTGTCTGCCATCTCTTCTCACTGATCGGGCTGCAGACATTCGGCAGGAGTGGCACGAGACTCCCCATATCAGTGATCTTAAACTGCAAGATCACATCCTCTATAGGTAGAGGTGTGTAGCCGACTGGTAACCGCTTCAAGGACAGCTGAATCTCGAGGTTGCGACTCGTATGCGAGTAGATGTTGAAGAAGCAGAAGTCTTCCTTCTGATACTGCACGCCATGTCCGAGGATAGTGCTGTAGAGCTGGATAGAGCTCGACCAATGCTGATCAGATACAAATAGCTGACATCGAAGTCTGTCTGAGCCGCAGTGAACCTGACGCACAGCCCACAGAGGCATGCTGTTAGCGTGTGCATAGTAGTCTTGGTTGTTGGTCGGATATGGCACCGATGTGGGTCCGAGCTCTGACCGATGATGCAGAACCCAGGGTTCCTTCTTCAAGAATCCCTGCGCGGTCTCCAGCCTCTCCTCCCCGAGCTCCTCCTGTATGAACACGACTATGGCAAGAGCTGGGATCGTAGTGTGATCGTCATCATCTTGTTCGGCAGGGCGTACGTTCACGCTACGTTCTGCGTAGTTGAAGATGGCGAGCTGGGGTACGATGGATGAGGTCAGAGGTCGCAGGAAACTCCGAAGCCTTTCTGCTTCTCCTGGGTCTGTGATGAAATGAACAGTCATGCGATATGGGTCACGTAATGCCGATGTACCACCGTTTTTATCTGAATTGAAAGTCAAATTGGACATGATAAGCAAATAAGAATAAATATACATTTTTATACATTCTTTAAATAGAGCTTTTACCAGAAATTTCATGGAATGATTGTTATAGAATAAAATAAACTATAAAAATAATCGAATAAAGTACATAAAAAAGCTACATCTTCGGTCTTTAGGGCCAGATGCGTTCTTCAGACCTCATACACTGAAATTATCTTAGGTATTCATGCTTATGTATTGTGAGAATCTTATTCAATTCAATTTCCACCCTCCAGATTAAAACCTTCGTCGGGTAAAGTTGCTATAAACAGACGTCCTTACAAGCAAAGCCGCTAGATTAAATGCTGTCGAGCGGTTGCCACTCGGTTGCCACTCGGTTGCCACTCGGTTGCCACTCGGTTGCCGGTCGGTAAATCATCGTCTATGTCTCGGGCACCTCTGATAAAAAGTAATTTTCTACAATCAGATGTGTAATAAAGATTTTTTTTTAATCAATGATATATCCAAAAATGTGTGGCAAACGGGGCCTAGGAATACAGTCACTTCAAGTTCCACAGGCGCCCTGCGTGGCCGCCTCCTACTCTGTGCTCTTACATTTGTGTTATTTCTTGTGCAATACTGGATTTGTTGCCTCTACTTTTATTGTCTTCATTCACTTTATTCTTTCAATCAAAGCGCCATGAGCACCGAAAGGTAGACCCGTGTGCTACACAAGTAGCCACTATCATTATTATTATTTTTATATTTTGAAGGGACCTAGGAATGTATGAAAAAGGGACCTAGGAATATATGACAATGGTACCTAGAAATACAATGTCAAAGAGACCTGGGACTATGTCAAAGGGACATAGAAATATATGGCCATGGGACCTAGAAGTATATGTAAAAGGAACCTAGGGGTATGTCAAAAGGACCTAGGAGTATGTGTCAAAAGGACCTAGGAGTATATGTCAAAGGGACCTAGGAGTATATGTCAAAAGGACCTAGGAGTATATGTCAAAGGGACCTAGGAGTATATGT
>BQKZ01005675.1:11729-34390 GCA_036244855.1 Temnopleurus reevesii | reverse complement strand
CATCGCATGCTTCCAAGTCTCTATCGGGTGTCATTAAGTCATTACCTTTGTCAATTACACAGTCTAATGGCCTCCCAGGACCATCTTCCTTGTTCTCTGATATACTCTGGTCATCATTAACCACGGTATATTGAGCGAAGATATTGATAGCTTCGTCCAGTGGTGGAATTATATCGCCTTGATCCATGGCTGAAGAGCTAAGATCTTGATGATCTCCTGAGCTAGCTATGAACTTGCCCTTTCATGTCATTGATTAGATCAATGGTTCGATGATTGGTAAAGGAGCCGACAAAAAGCTTCTATTCCAGTCGAAGTATATGATAACAACGAAACACTTATTCACCGTCTGTTCTGTTTTAGTAGATCCGATTATGGTGAGCTTCTTGCTGCAGTGTACTCCAACCCGAGTCCATACATGCTACCGTTATATTCTAAGAGTCGACTTCATTAAGTGAGAGATACTAAGAGACGGATGGTGTTAAATCCCCATTTGCTGTTCTGAATAGCGATGGGACGACTGAGAAGCCTTTGAAAATTGCTTCTTGATGGACCTCAATCCTTCCATCGATTTTATTCGTCAGCTGAAGACGCGTTTTAAGAGCCTTTGACAGAGCCGGGCAATCAGGATGAAAGTAGCACCTAACAATAGCCGTGGTTGAACACCGTAGCGTTTACTAATACATTTCTGATTAAGCGAACTGGATTAAGCGGCGGGTTCCTCATTTCAAAACACAGAGACTTTGAAAAAGAAACAGCTATCTAACAAATTCTAAAGGAGTCTTACAATAAATGCGAAGTGATATGATGCCCCCCGTTGGCGGCCCGGCATAAAGGCCATCAATCAAATATTGCGTGACTTAACCAACTCATTGTTAAAGATACAAAGATTATATCATCGCAATTGTCATTTCTGAGGATGGTATGGAGGGGGTTAATAACAAACCTTCTTTTTACAGACCCAGGAATATATACCTGCATTTGTGGTTGACAGAATGAGACCAGTGATGTAATGACTCGGGTTTTTACTTACTTATCAGAAAGTTGAGTTATAAACCTCTTTTTGAGGGAGTTCTGATTAGTTTGGGATGATTTTCTTTTGACCAATCTGCATAACAAGAATTTAAAAAAAGGCCAGGATGAAATACTAAATGAACCACGATGGTTGTGCATTAAAATTCAAGTACGTTTTTGCCACATTTTAAAAGCTGACAAGATAAGTGTAGGTGTATGAACAATATTATTATTAGAATCGAAATTTACCAAATTCTTTGCTCAAGGGTTTTCAAATGACTGAACATTGTGACTTTTAACAATGATCTTTGTGACTTTTAACAATGATATTCTTATTCTAATGTTTGCTTACTAATGTAAAACTTGTAAAATTCTGATTATTTTCACAAGAAAATGTAGCCATAGCCTTGAATGAATCAATTGCCAAATATTGATTCATTTTGATAAAAAGTTATGCTACTTTTCAAGAGCGATGTAATATCTTTATTTGGTTTTGTTTATTCATCATTTGCAGTGAAATAATAGAAGTACATTCGATGAAATAAAGACACTTATTTGTTCGATTTGTGAACATGGAATGATTCTTGTTTGCTACAATTTCTCATGAGAGAGGGGAAAATCCTATTCTAGAAGGCGAATTCTAGACTATAAACGATCCCATATGTTCTTCCCGTGAAAATACCTTTTCATTCATTGTGCCCATGAGCACATCTATCATGTTTAGAAATGGCGCTCTTCGTAGAAATACATCAATGCAATCTTTGTCCCATTGTCGTTGATGTCTTTTCCAAAGATATATTCATATTGGAACTCAATTTAACCTAGAAATCATACTGCAATTATCCACTGCATGTATAATAAACAATCATAAGCAGAACATCGTTATAGTTGTTGTTGTTGTAATTTGGTATGCATTCATCAGTAAATTCTCCTGCACTATTTACTCTGTTCAGTGATGTTTATCTACCAACTAAAATCCTTAAAAAGTTTGAAAACTTGAGGTTAGTGAAAACTTTGGTCGCAACACTAATAGGAGAAGTATTCTTTTCTCTAAAGAAGGAAACGTCATTTGTTTCCATAGTTTACACAAAGGCCGAGCCATTTAATTTTAAATACAATGAGGAATGAAAGAAAAGCGGCAAACATTTTCTACAAAATCTCACTATTAATGTATTTTCCCAGCTTGCTTTATTTCTTGCCCCGCCTTCCAAGACATTAAAGATAATCGCCATCCCAATTTAGTACTTACTGGTGCGTAGATTAAAATATGCAAAAACAAAAAACATATTGCAACAGTTCCTCTGCCATTTAGAAAAAATATACGGGGAGTATTCATAAATCATAGTAGTTCTAGTGACGAGAGGGTGTCACTGTTTCTGCTAAATAGGGCCCTGCTCTGGTCATTACCCTTATCGGAGCCCCTTTACTTGGGGGAAATGGTTCGGGCACTTATGTGTACCCCCAATCATGTAATGTATATAATGAGTTAGGTATAATCACATAACCAGGAACACATTCGTTGTATTTAGCCCATGATATCCACATATCTCACATCAACACTCACAGAGAGTGTAGACCAATTCGTTGGGCAAAATCACTTTTAGAACATGTCTGGACACCCTTGTTAGGTCGCAAGTAAATGCTCAATATAATTATTCCAATCTCCCGTATTTTAACCTATCAACTAATGTTGGTGTAAACGAAATGAGTTTTCGAAATGATCTATCTTCCTATCATTTTCATCTGATCATTGCCTTATGTATGTGTGTGTGGGTGTGTGCGTGCGTATATACGCACACTCACTCTTTTTCTTAAATAGGCTCTACCTTTTCCTTGTTTTAGCCTAAAGTGTCCTTTACAACCCCCTTTCCAGCACTCTCTCTCATCTTCCCCTATCGAACTCTCTCCCACATACACATACTTTCCTTCTTTTAGTCTTTTAGTCACTATCTATCCCTCCCTACTCTATCTATGTCTCTTTCTTTCTCTTACTCCCCCACACACACTTATTCCATTTGTAGATCATAATACCTTAATTCCTTTTATTTAGTCAAGTGTCGCTTACCACCTCTCCTTTCCGAAATCTTTTTTATTCCCTTCTCTCTCTCTCTAACTCGCAAACACACACGCACACACACATACACACAAACTCACTCACTCACATTCCTTAGGATTTTATTTGAACCTCTCACTCTAACCACAAACAACCATGCACCCACCCACACACAAAAAATCACGCACACTCGCATTGCTTAGTATTTGATTTGTATATATCACTCTCACCACAAACACCCATGCACTCACACACACACACACACACACTCTCTCATTCCTCAGTATTTGATTTGTATCTCTCATTATCACCACAAACACCCATGCACTCAAACACACACACATACAAACGCACAATCTCATTCCTTAGTATTTGATTTGCATCTTTCACTCTCACAAAACACATGCATTCACCCACACAAACACATACACACTCACACTTTCATTCACCAGTATTCGATTTGCATCTCTCACCCACCCACCCACACACTCACATTCCTTAGTATTTGATTTGAATCAGTCACTCTCACCACAAACACGTGCACCCACCCCACACACATACACACACACACACTCATATTCCTTAGTATTCGATTTGCATCTCTCACTCTCACCACAAACACCCGTGCACACACCCCACACATATACACACACACTCTCATTCCTTAGTATTTGATTTGTATCTCTCACTCTCACCACAAACACCCACGCACCCACATACACACACATACACACTCACACCCTCATTCCTTAGTATTTGATTTGTATCTCTCATTATCACCACAAACACCCATGCATCCACCCACACACACAATACACAACTCACATTCCTTAGTATGTTGATTTGTATCTCTCACTCTCACCACAAACATCCATGCGCCCTATCACACATACACACACACACATACACACACTCAAATTCCTCAGTATTTGATTTGCATCTCCCACCCTCATCACACAGACACACACACACACTTAGCCCCCTCCTCTCTATCTCTCTCCCTCATTCCCTCTCTCTCCCTCTCTCTTTCTCTCCCTAACTCTCACTATCTATCTCTCGTTATACATAGCTGTATTTCCTCCACTTTCATTGTCTATTTTGTCAACTTTGATAAGTTATTCAGCGATGTATATTTCAAATATTTTGAAAACTAAACACAACATCATTCAACAGCTTTCTGGTTATTTCCAACAATAAGAATAATCTGGTGTTCATTTTTCTTTCTTGTTTTAAAAAATAATAAGTCTAAATTGGTCCTTACATTCTTCTCATAGTTTAGACCTACATGTGCTATAAATGTACATAAACAAAAATAATACATACAAATATTGTAGAGAATATTTTTATTCAAAAATATAAATTAAAGGCTCTTTATGTTACATACATAATGCAGATATATTTACACATATAAAAAGAAATCAAATGTGACAATTATTCCTCATGTATAAAAAGTACATCAAATATGAAAATCTGGGATATCAAATTTGTTATATCCATGATATAAAAAGCATATCATAATGTTTTCGTGAGGTATAAACTATCACAAAGCAGTTGTTCAAGATTATTGTCATATTAAAAAAGGTATAAAATACTTGCATAATCCATCAAGGTGATAAAAAGCATCTGTAGGAAGGCAATCCCCAATGCCTTGGTACAAAAATTTTAGATTTCTACATTAATCAAATTAAAATGTAGTATCATACAGCGCTGTAAAATGGACTGAGATAGTAATACTTCTTTTGAAAGACAAAATCCCTGGATATAAATACTTTTGGAATAGATAGATTTGGAATGCACAATCATCATCAAGTTGACATGACAAATGAATACTTTCAAGGTGTGACACGTTTCATTTTTCCTTCTCATTCTTTTAAAAATCTCATCAATAGCATATTTTTCAGGCATCATATTTCAGATATATTAATTGTTTGTTTTGGCCTGATACCATTTATTGGATCTGCACAAAGGAGGAAATACAGTGAAAGATTAGCCTTACAAAGTCCCAATTATTTGGGATTATTGCAAGAAATCTTTGATTGATTGCAAATCAACTGCAAATCAATGGGAAAAGAAAATGTATATTTGTCCTATTTCTTCTAACATCATCAACTGTAAATTGCATGACCTTTTGCAACACCAAAATAGGATACTTGTTAATCTGACTATTTTTTTCTCTATATTTTGAGTATTGCTCCACAGAAAAGAGATTCTTTATGCCTCGTTGATAGGTTCTGTGATACTTAAGTTTATGCATGTGTATTCAATTGTTACAGAATGAAACCCATGTTTACAATCAATTTTGTCTAAGTCATACACAGTCAGACTAATTAAACTACATAATTGTGTTCACCAATCATTAATGAGCATATATTAACAGGCATGATGGCACAAACGAATTTGGTGAACCCATCAAAATGGAATCAAATAGTCTATTATATCACAATTTCTTTTGTTATCTGATGATGGCATGTTTTTATGATTTCAACATTTGTTGCACTTGCAAATGCAATAAGATTTCAATAAACGCAATGGTATAATTGGTTTTAAAGAAGGAAATTGTCTACAACATAAATTTGCCAAATGTTTTTGCAAAAAAAATATCATGAAAATGTAACTTTACTCTGTGGCATGGTCTTCTTATTTGCATACCTCTCCATTTTCATGGCATATGTACTCAATGGCATAGAAGGCATAATCTTAATTGAAATGCAATTTGTGTTATTTTTCATTGAAATAGAAATCAAATCACAATCATGGGGAAACAATTTCTAGGGAGTATTGTTACAAAGTTCAAATCAAATTAAATTAAATTAAATTAAGTCTTGAAGTTGCAATTGATCGCATGTCAACTGCAAATCAGTTGCAAATTGGATGGCACATTCGTTAACTGCCTGTGCTATTGATAAGATGCATATGAAACAACGATTTTGACTGTCACTTGCCAATCAACTGCAACTTGCAATTGATCGCAACTTTGTAGCAAAACCTCCTTAATGATATGCCTTGATCTCATGATTGGTGCCGCCATTACTAAGGAAGGCCTGTTTCATCTGCTGGAATCTGTTAAAAAAATTGCATCCCATGTCCAAGGAGAGTTAGAGATTGTTAGAGCTATGTCTTGACAACTGAACTCTTCTGTTTATTTATCAAGGAGGGGCACCATCAAGCCTCATTTTTTGGATGTTGTTGTTTAAAGAGAGAAACTTAGCTAGAATAACTAATGAAGGCCTGCTTTCATCTTCTGAAAGGTGTTAGTAAACTTGCGCCCCTTGTCTGAGGATAACTGATGATAGTTGGAGCTATGTCGGGCAGCCAGTACGTGGATGTCTTGACAACTGAACTCTTCCAGTCGTTGCTTGAGAAGGGGCACCAAGCTAGGATCAAGCTCAAATGAGAATGAAGACTCCTGGAAGATGCGGATCTGATCAACAAGCTTCGCTATTGACCTGCAGGGCAGAGGAAAAACATTCATTCATTCATTATTGATACATCTTTAATGTTGCATATCCAAACTCAATTCATTAATTCCTCTTGGAGGCAAAGTTGACTTACCCTAAGACCTCTAATCCGTGAGCTTAGCCCACGAGTCAAAATATTGATAAATCAGACCCTGACGAAAATTATTGTTTATATGATGATCCCATAAAATATTGGCTGCAAAATGATTTCATTGAGAAGTTTGAAATATTCAACAGTAAATCAGGTACATTCAGCTTACTTGATTTCAACTCGAGGACTCTAAATAAAGATTTTGAAGCTATTGATGATTTAATCTCTCATCTAAATTTTAAATTTCCTGTTTATGGTTTTAGTGAAACATGGATACACAACCTAACCCCTCTACTTTTTTGATGTGGACAATTATTCTTTTTACCACACTGACAGACAATGTAGAAGAGGTAGGTTAGTTGTTCTTATTCATGATTAATTTCGTGTCGAAATTAGATCACACGAGTCTACCAAAACTATTGATAATACGTTTTGTAATAAGAAGACTATTATAGTCAGTGTAATTCATATTTATATATCTATATTTATGTTTCTCAGTGCATGGTATAATCGTATACTATTTCTCCCTTGTAACTTGTATGAGATGAATCTCATCATATGAATCTTGCATCATATGAATCTTTACTGTGATTTTCAAATGATTGTTTCCTACCTGAGTTAAGCAAAAACATGCCATTAGTTACCTATCTACAGGGTGTTCTATATGTGATTTCAACTAGTGTCTCCCAGCACATGGTATATTTGTATATATTTCTCCCTTATAACTTTCATCAGATTAATTTCTGCAATGATGCACACTAAACTGTTTAATGTCTCCTACCTAAGTTTGGTCCACTTGTACATGCCATTAGTCAGCTGGAATCCCCCAATCTCCAGCTGCTGTACATGTAGAAGAAAGAGTAGTGTAGCAGGGAGAGTAGGACTGGTCTTATCACCCCTCATCAGGTACTCACTATCCCCCTGGAGGAGGACTCGTGATGATGTCAGCTCCTCGTAGGTGGACACCACTTTGGAGGGCAGATCACGCCATCCCTGGAACAAATAAAAAAAAATATATGCAAAAATCTTCAAGATCGGTTGGCTTTATTTTCCCTATACAAATAACAAACAAAAATACAGACATGAAATCAATATACAAATTAAAAAAGAAAAAATTAAAAAATATAATCATAATACATGTAGTTGAACAGATGGTTGCAAGCCCTATTCGGAGCTACTTGCAAAGTAGCAATGTTCTTCCTAGAAGTCCAGTAGTGTGTATCAAGGATTTAAAAATAGGGGTTGGGGACAGATAGGAGCTTCTCCTGTGCAGATGTCTGGGCAATTAACAAAAATTTCATTATAAAAAATGAGCTTTTATAAGCACATGAACATGCAAAATTAAGATTGTTGTGTCTTTCTTCATGGAAAGCTCCTGCATTTCATATTGACCAGACAAATTTTTCACAAAACTACCAGAAAAGTAAAGATGAAATCATTACAAACTAAAGTGGTTTCAAACAGCCTACACTAATAGTGGTTACTAAAGTGGTTTCAAACAGCCTACACTAATAGTGGTTACTAAAGTGGTTTCAAACAGCCTACACTAATAGTGGTTACTAAAGTGGTTTCAAACAGCCTATACTATTAGTGAAGCATAATTGCTACATGTATGAATATTAGGTAAAATCACTCAAGCAGTATGATACGCATGAATTTTTGTTTTCGCTAGGTATCATATCCCACCGCTGCCAACATTCATATTAGGTAAATCTCTATTCCATGTGAGAGGATTGTAAATATCGGCCCTCTCTTACAACATCTAATGCACAAGTATGATTATGCTAATTAAACTTACCGGTACTTGTCTGACTATGACGTTGTCTAAACCGTCCAAGACCTGAACACAGGATGCAAAGTTGCGCAGATCAAAACACGTCTTGGCAACAGAGACAAACTTGCTCAGGATAGCAACTTGAGCCTGGGGGAATAAAGAAACAATAGTTTTAAATTGTCTCTGCAATCATTTACAATGGGCAAAAATACAATGTGCAGCAACCTAATTTTAAAAGCTGATCCTTAAAAAGTGGCTGGCTTCCATACAAAAATATTAAAAATATCATCAGAAAATCTCTTAATTGAACATCCTATAATTAATAATATGAATGACAGAAACTTTCCAGATAATTGTACAAATACATATTTTTCAATTGTTCTACTCTATCTATCTTGTTATTCGATGTGAAAGTCATTCCAATTAGATAGATATTACTTTGTTGCCATAATAACAAACCTTGGCTGAACTAGACAAAACAACCTCAGCTGTCACCCAATGAGAGAGGACCTGATCCTAATCCAACACATCCTTGAACGTCTTCCCAAAAACATCTTTTAGCAAACAGAATCTTTAAATTCTTTGACTTCAAACATAGTAACTTACCTTGGCAGAACTGGATGACACAACCTCAGCTGACACCCAATGAGACACAACCTGACCTTGATCCAACAGATCTCTGATCTCCTTCCCTTCAAACACTTTCTCAGCAAACAGACTCTTAGACTCTTCACCATCCGTCTTGACAGCAGACTGTAGCTGTAGCGAGTAGGGTGACTTGGCCGTGTCTTTCACACTGATGCTGTAGCATCGAGAGTTCAAGAAGTGGATCGGATGGACTTGGATGAAGAGGGCCTTGAATAAACAAGACAATGAAATAAAATCTGGTGTTAATTGCGGATATTGGTACATTCAGCAAACTGAGGGGGATAAATAGGTTTCCAAGGCAGATGGAAAACAAAATTGCAACAAAATTATGGAATGGATTTGTTCATTTATTCATTCATTTTTTAGTTTTATTTCAGTAGGGTAGCCCCATCAGTGGTGTGCTGGTATTCCACGGAGGCCCTACAACATAACAAATATAATTTTGTATAAACGATGACTGAGAAACAGAGTAAGAATGTTGATTGGGAAGTTATTCAAAGAAAAGGATTACAGATCGAGCAGCTTCTCATGTTGGTACAAAAGGGTTCAAAGAAAAGAAAGCCTGGCTTTCGATGGATATAATGACCATCTGTGAGATAAAACAGGAACGAATATCTCTGTAACTGGTACATAAACATCCCTTTGATACTCTCTATAGTGGTTTCATTTATTCTTTAAAAGAAAACTAGAAAAAATAATGCACACAAATGTCCAATTCTAAAACATAAGCTAAAACAAAACTCTATCTAAAAAAATATCTGAGGGTGAGATAAATATCAAACATGACTTTACCTGTTGGATGAGTGTGAGAGCCTGAGCAATAATGAGTGACGTATGATCGCTCATATGGAACCCCTCCCGAGGTAGATGTGGGGCTGGGCTGTAGGCTGAGGGATCTTGTTGCTTGTTTGGTTTACGAACAAAGCATGACATGAGACTCGCCTTGAAACCCATTGATTTCTCATTCTGAGAGTTACCAGAAACCTGCCACGGCATCGGCTGATCAGGGTAGACACAAAATTGATACATGTTTAAACTTTAATATAATTTCATTGTGAAGGTGTAACTTGAACGTTTATTTTTCAAAACGTGGATTTGGCGCCATATAAATTGTACTATTATTATTATCGTATAATGTAACCACTGCTTTCATAATTGTTTGTGAGAAATGTAACCAAATTATCAACAAGTAAGAATACGAAAATAAATGTCAGTCAAGAGTATGAGGAAATTTAAAAAAAAAATCACCAGATATCTATTTAGAATGACACATAGGAATTACAAAACGGAAATGTTTGTTTAAGATAGTCAAGACGCATATCAGAATCCCTCTTCAAAATAAACAAGTATATATTCATTCTTTACACATATCTCTGGAAATGTACTTGAAGAAATCTTTTAATACAAGAAGATAAAAATAAAATCTGTATGAAAATATACTTTTTGAAAAAAAAAAAATTTGGGTTTCACAGTCACTGTTAGCGTTTGAAACACATATTTACAATAAAGACAGTAAAACAACAAGTAATATTTGGTAAAACAAATCTTTAACAAACAGATAAATTAATGATTGAATACATAAATAAAATATACAAAGATAAATGAACAAATAAATAACTCTAATATATTTGTTTCTTCAGTTGTTGTTCCAATGGTTAAAATGTTGGCAGCGGTGGGATGTGATCACTAGTGAAAACAAAAATTAACATGTTTCATAATGCTTGATTGAAATGTTCAATGGGTGTGGTATAATACTTACCATAGGCTTGGCAATAGTAGGTAGAGCCTTGTCTGAGGTCTGAACCCTAGCAGCGACTGAAGTAAGCCCATTGACAGCATCTTGTTGCCTTCGTTCTATGAGCTGGATCAGGAGCTTACTCTGCTGCTCAACAGGAACCATCTAAAGAAAACATCAAGAAAACAAATACTGTAATAATAATGTTACATGGGGCTCAATTGGCGTTATTTCCAGTCTAAGTATTGAAGTGTAGATTGGTTCCATTAAACACTGACATCAATTGTCCACTCATTTTCCCCATAGTCTTACTATAGCTCATATCACTGAATATACATGAAGTTCTACATTTCACTTTTATAAGGACTATATTCTTATTCCAACCGCAACCACCTTACGACCGGTTTATGAACCAATTTTCTAAGTCAGTGTATCTCTCTGAACTATTTCAATACATAGAAAATACTTGATTGAGATTCTGAATACTTAGATTAAAAATAAGATTTTAAAAATTGCAAAATGCAATCTTTCACATCATAGGGAGGCAAAAAAAAAACAGAGAAACTTGTAACTGATGTAAAACAGCTTGTTTTGTTCTCTGAAATGCAACATACATGACATCACTTAGATGCATAATAGTAATCATACCTGTTCAGACACAAATGTTTGCAGTTCTTGTAGAAACTGAGGATGCGGCTTGAAGTCTACATCAAAAAATCCTTCGACCCAAACATGAAGAATATCAATCGTCCTGGCAATGATTGACATACTGATATCATTCTCGACATTCCTCATCTTCAATCTACAGAAACAACACATGGAAGAGTGAAAGTGTATTAGAAATTACTCTCATAACTAGTTTCAGCATCCAAATACACGCTGAATACAAAGAGTCACAATACTTCGATGTGGACTTGTCTACACTGGTTTAACAGGTGTAACATAGATAATTTTAGCTTATTAATGAAACTTTAACTCATATATTATCATGTCATACTCTTATTTAAATAAATCCAAATTGGCATGCATGTTTTATTGGAATAAAATATAAATTAATGTGAATACTATCAATGAGTGACAGTATTTTTGTTACAGTAATTCGTGCTCATTGAATAATCCACTTCTTTATTTGTCTATTCCTTTATATCTATTTAATAATCATCACAGAAATTAAAGTGGAGGTCTGTCGGGTTTAGTTGAAAGAAAAAGCTTTACAACTACACCTCGTTAATAAGGAGTACATAATGCATACAATATACAAATATAGCTCACCTGCAAGCAAGGATAAATCGACTGGTGATGAAGTCTAAGAGTTGTTTTGATGAAGCAAAGTAATGATAGGTGTAGAGGAAGTGAGGCAGGTAACCATCTAGCAATGCTTGTCTGGAAAGAAATGAACAATTAGAAATTATTATTCATATTCATTAGAATTATAAGTTATTGGCAAAGTCAAAAGATTGTGTGCTCGAAAATCCAGCTACAACAGACCAAATCAAACTAAAAGATGGTTCTCTGTAAGAGTACAATTCCATGCATGTTTACAGATGTCCAAGGTTCTAAGAACAGATGTAAATATATATATAGTGTTTTTTTTTTTTTTTGGGGGGGTAGGGTGTTCAACAATATCAAATCAAATCTAATCGAATCAGAAAAGGATAAAACAACATTGATCATTTGGTGGGTAAATTGTGTTGTTGAAATATAATGCATCTTTTAATATTCAATAAAAGAGAAAAACAAAATGAATCTTTGGATGTTACCTTGCATATAGATATGAGAATAGACCTCTTGGCTCCCCTGCTTGTAGGGTGGTGATCGTCCTCATGGTATGCATTGTGAGTAATGGGTTCTCTCTTCTCACTAACGATTCATCTTCAGAACTGTTTTTAAGAAAAAGTATGAAATAACATTTGAAGTAGGTTGGAGGGTCGATTATTATACTCTATTATACTGAATAATCAAATAATATTCCATTTCATTCAGAGAATTGGTTCTGCTGTTAGGCGGGTAGTGATCGTCCCGACTGTGTGCATTGTCAGTAAAAGATTTTCTCTTCTCACCAACGATTCGTCTTAAGATCTATGTTAACATGGGATGAAAGTGCAAACATCGTCAGAATTAGGCTTGAAGGCCAATGCTGAATACAAGGACAACATCCTAGATTAAATAGAGAGTCAATTTTACACATGTTCCTTTCCTGCAAGCCCAATTGAATGGTATGTTCCTGTCATATGTTATCGTAGGCCATCTGTAACAAATGAAGTACAATACTTGGAATCTATTTTCATGCATCATTCGCTGGTCTATCAGGCAAGTCCTGCATGAGCTTTGCGATGAATATGCAATCAATTTAAGTACTTAGCAAAGAGGCAAACGTAAAGTAGATGCGATTCGTAAAAGGTCAACCACTACCTTGTCAGAATCAAATCAAAGTTTCCAGGAATTAGATGCACTTACATGGTAGCCAATGAGTAAAGCAAACTAAAGTCTAGACCCCATTGCTCTGCGTACAAGATCTCAAGATGTCTCTTAGCTGACTCTAAAAACTCTATCTTCTGATTGGTCTCTGCAAGCTCCTTGTTCACCTTGGCAGCTAGACTCTTGTTCTCAGCGGAACCTTTCTCTTGGAGCTTTTTATAGAACTTTGATGTCTTCTTCTGTGACCTCTTTTCAAGGGTGAGTTGCTGATCAACTTCCTGTGGGGTAACATGGAAGATAAAGAAAGTAAAAGTTAATGCTTGCATTTGTACCAATTGCTAGAGATAAAAGCTTAAACACTTCAATTATCAAAAACAATGGCTTCAGTCATTAATCAATAATGAAATTTGATTAGTGTGGGAAGAGAAAAGAGCTAAAGCATTCCCCCATCATGATTCTTGCTAGTTATATTGCCAAATATTCGGTACCAGTCATCATGTCATTGTTGAAGAGTTAATACATTATTTTGGTATATATGGCCTGGAGAATTCTCTCTTACAAAGAACGTCAACACTACATGTAACATAGCAAGAGACACCTTTTGACACTAGTAACACTTAGAGATACACTCTTTTTGCCGTTAGGTTTCTTCAGAAACATTTGCATATTCTATTATAGAGTACATAACTGTATGAGTTCAACCAGATTTTATTTATTGACATTGGCTAAATAGTTGCTACTTATTTGATAGAAGTGAAAACTCACAGATATTTTACTCTCAATTGAGTTCTGTGTCTCTCCACATCCAGTCAGGTTCTGAGCATACTCCGCTACCGAAGGATCCACCTTGCCTCCACTGTAGAGCACTCCACTAGGCATCACAAGACGACTCTCCTCCAAGGAGCTCTCCATCATGGAGTCTGCTAGTGAGCTGGTGGCAAAGCTCTGCTGAGTACGACAAGATGTCCCTGATGATGTGCTACTAAAGGAAGCTATGCTATCTCGACGGGAACCTGAGATGACTATCTTAGGTGAGGCCCTCCCGACTGGGGTGGTACGGGTTTGTAACATGTCGGATCGCAGCGTTACCGGTGTTGATTGTTGTTTTGGCAAGGTTATGCTTGAGGATAGATCACTGGTGCTTGACATGTAGAGGCTATCATTGAGGTGCTCGCTTAAGGAGTCTTGTGTGCTGAGATCGACAAAAGAAGACTCTTTTGTGGAAGAAAATAGGGATTCCTCAGATTGCATAGTACTATTCTGGTGATTTACTTCCTTTGACTGTCTCGTTTTGTGGTTTGTCTCCATGTTGTTCTGATTAGAAGCTGGTGGACTATGTGTGTCCTCCTGAACAACATCCAATAATTTGTCTGTACTTCCAAACTTCTTACTTGAAGTTTCACCATCTCTCTTTTCCCGACTTGCTCGTGCAATCCTCCTTTCCCTACCATCTCTACTATTCCTACTGTCTCTACCATCTGAACTGCCTCTACTCTCTCTTCCATCTTTACTATCACTACTAACTTTTCGAGTCCTTCTTTCCACAACCTCATCAGCGGTCTTTGTTCTATTTTCCTTTTCTTTCTGTCGCGGCTTGCGGATAGTTTCTCCATTATTTTCATCTTTTCTTTGCTCAGATGCTTCCTTTGTCCTAGTCCTTGTTACCTTCTCCCCACCATCTTTACCCTGTTTATGCCGTGTCCTTGTTGGTTCTCCAGTGTTTTTATCATCAACTCTCTCTATTGAATTCTGTTTCAGTTTGGAAACTTTCTCTGTTTCCGATCTGCACCCTACTTTATGTGATGATGAAGCTTCATGTTCAGTTGATGATGTTCTCTTTTCTCTGCTTCTCTCTGCCCTTGGTTCTTTCCTTGCAACCTTTCCATCTTTACTTGTTTCAGCAGATTTCCTTTGAGCAACCCTTTCCTTGCTTTTAGGTGCTCCTTCAGCATCTCTAGTTCGGATATCTTGCGATTTAGGGACTGTCTTCCTCACAGCCTCACTGGATCCTTTATCGGAAGAGCTTCTCCTTCCTTTAGAGTTCACTTGAGGGATGGCTTGTTTGGACCTCTTGTCTCTATCACTGTGTTTCTCTGATGCAGTGCCACTCCTGCAGAAATGAAGTTTGTAATACAGACTTTGCTTAAACTGCATGAACAACAAGTTAGTAAACAGAGCATTTGAAAATATCCACATCTCTATATTGGACTATGACATTTTGAGTGATGATACTTCACCTAGGGAATGTTACGAGAAAAATGCAATCAATCAGTGCCCATCAAAATCATAGTTTCATGCATGTATTGAAGAGAGCGCAGACAATTTGCGAATGAAAATGTAGGTTTCAAATTGCAACAGATTTGCAGTTGAACATCCACTTTATAACAAACAACATAATGAAATCTACAAATACTTTTATTCCTCATCAATATTATTGAATGTCAAAATTCTCCTGCTAAGCTTATTTTATTACTACCTGAAATGTTTACAGGACCTCGAAAAATAGTGTTTAATCTATTAGAAATATTATCCATTGTGAATTGACTACAATTACAATCTTATATATTTTCAACCAATCATTTACTCAAATCTTACTTGTTTGTAGGTTTGGCAGGTTTTTGACCATTCACTGCTTCATACAAGTTTTCCAGCAGTTCCTCCTCCCAGTATAGGTCACAAAACTTTTCTGATACAGCGCTGGTGAATGTTGAATATGTCACACTGGCCAATGACGAGATGTACTCAGCTGGAAAAAGATAACAAATATGACTCTTGTGCAGACAATCATAATATAAATTGGATAATGAATGTGTTTGAATATATTTACAAATCTGAAACAGAATCAAGCAATCGTATATAATCTCGAAAATCAAAATGCATAGCACATCAGTATTTTTAACTCAAAGTAAACAATTGAAATAAAAACAGATACAAGAACCCCTAAAATGGGGAGGTTAACAAAAAATGATCGGTCATCTTACAGTAAACTTTATCACTATTGGTGGTTTGTGATTTGTGATCAATCAAAATTTGTCAGATCGCTTATAAAGACCATGGGCCTGTAGTTAGGATACTCTCTATCTTACTCCGCGCATTATAAATTGCATCTAGTATTATTATTATTATTACTGCAAAGATTAATCATATGTCTCTGGCAAATTGTTAACTATACATACATGTAATGAATGAATTGCATCTCTGGTCTGTATCCCCCAGCTGCCACCAAAATCTGTTCTGGTGGCAGCGGTGGGATATAGACCTGCAATATTAAGGTCAATAATCTTATAAATCTATAGCTCCTAAATAGCTTAATAACTACACTGCAATACAACATACAGGACTGGTGGAGAACTTAGGAGATTGTGTGGGCCCACTGACAGACCATATATATTTAAGTGTGCAAGTTCTCACACAAACTTGTCAAAAATGAGGGAAAAGGGGCTCGCGCCCTGACCACACAATCCAATATGATTTGCTGTCAATATTTAACAGATTACATTAATTTAGTAATTCATTGTATATTTATAGTACACAATTTACACAATAAAATTTCTATAACTTGGTTTCTTTAGAATATTACTGGAATGTGTAAGTATGATCACATATGAAAAATAAAATTTGATATAAAACAGTAGATAAGCATGGACATCTCTGTCCATCTTTAAACCACTATTTGATTGCAATTCATACATGGATGTATTAAAAACCAGCTCTAACTCACCCATATGAAGATCCTCAACACCATTCTCTAGATAGCCATCAAAAGCAAATGCTTGTCTTATCTGTTTGATGACCTTCTTCAGATGTGAGTTCCCCTGTAGCGCATCCGCTAGATGAGCATCCTGCATTATTGGTAGATCCTCTCCACTGGATGTGGTGTATCTCATATTAACACCACTATCCCTTGATGAGATGGAGACTGATACCGGTGAATGAGGCATCAGGGTGTGGTCGATGGGTCTGGTATCATCCGTATCATCCGGCATTGGGATGCGGGGTTGAGTAGAGTTGGTGCGGAGTGAATGATGAGATGGTTTGTTGGGGGTTCTGTTGTCCCCTGACAGGGTTGCCGTAGATGCTAGACTTGCTTCTCTTGGTTTACTCTGGGTTCGTTGCTCTTTGTATCGTCTCTCGACTTGTGGAGATCTTGATGCATTCACTGTATATGAAAAAATCAAAATCTTATTTTGAATGTAGACAATATTTAAATTTTAGTTTGATCTGTTAGATATGATATTAGCAAATTACATTTCTTTTCCTGGATTCATTAGTGAACATTTTGGAATGCATAAGATAGAAAACATTGAAACAATAACAATATTTAGGTCCTTTCAAGAGGGTGTGATTATATCACAATTACATCATTAACAGTTATTTATAATGAAATAATAAAAAACCAATTCCAATTTATGAATATTATTACCAGCAAATACTTTACCTTAGCCAGTAACTAAATAATGATTGAACTAAAACTGTTGTAATTCAGTTTGCAATCATTATTCATAGCTTCATCAGAAAAGCCTCAGGCAAGCTATGAAATAAAAAAATGAAAGTGTTTTGTGTTAAAGTAGGTACAAAAGTTGCATCTCCCAAGAAAGATTAACTATTCCTTGGGGTTTTAAACTCACTTTGATCTCTATGTCTCTCCTTCCTATGATCAGACGACTCCCCATGAGACGAGCTGGCCGGTGACTTGGTTGGTTTCCTGCGATGTGGTCTAGCATGTAGAGGACTCTTCTCATGACTCACGGGTACAGGACTAGAGAATGACGATTCACTGCTCTCGGAATCAGTGA
Organism: Temnopleurus reevesii; assembly: GCA_036244855.1. Lineage (NCBI taxonomy): Eukaryota > Metazoa > Echinodermata > Echinoidea > Temnopleuroida > Temnopleuridae > Temnopleurus > Temnopleurus reevesii. The sequence goes on along the minus strand of BQKZ01005675.1, from coordinate 16,406 downwards.
TCAGACTGGACATCTTAGGAAACGCCTTCTTGTGTGGGGATACAGAGTACTTTGCTCGCTCTGCCCGCTTCTTGGTGTGGTCCTTCTTGCGATCTGCTAGACTGCGTGGCTGAGGGCGCTGGGGAAGATTCAGCGGTAGGTTCAAGGATGAGTCAGGGTCACTGCTCGTGTCAACGAATCTCTTTTTTCGTGGAAGGGACTTGCTAACATGCAAAGGTGATACGACTGAGCCTACAGTGGAATGGGGTGATTGCACTGGAGAAACCACTGTAGCGTTGATGCTGGGCGTAGTAACTGATTGCGCAGGGGATGATGAGGTGGATGAGGATGCCTTAGCAATAGGGACGACCCTATAGAGACCGGTCTGTGGGTCTTGGTGTAGCTCTACCTGGATGGGAGTGGTGCTGTTCATGGTGAGTTGACCTGCTACGTCAGGTTCCAGTGATGCATTCAATGCTGTTAGAGCTGCAGCAGGTAATGCCTCAGAGGACACTCTTGATCCTGTATCAGGTTGTACATCAGGCTTCTTTGGAACAGGTGTTTTAGATGCTGATTTACTTTTCACATCGACCGTATCTAAAGGTTCAACTTTATTATTTGTCTGAATAGCATCTTCCTTTATGACATGTTCTGCTACGTCACTGATCGTTCTTTGTTGAGTTGCCAGTGTTAATTTCCCTGCTTCCTTATCCTGTTTGTGCGTCAATTCTTTTATCGGTTTCCTCTCATCCACTTCTCTAGTTTTGCTCAAAGGTTTTGATCCATCAGAAGATACAGATGATTTTTCTTTGATTGTATTCTTATTAGAATCAAGAGAAGGTATCTCTTTGGCTTCCACAGCAGATTTAAGATCAGTTTTGATGGTTTCCTTCAATACACTGTGTGACACATTATCTGGCTTAGTTTGCACTTTAGGTTGGACAATTGGTGAGAATCTGGAGGTCATAGTAAGTGGGGAATGTTGAACTACTGTAACAGGTTTCAAGATGGGAGATATTACATCTTCCTTGGTAAATGTTCTGGGACTTCTTCCTAAATCTACAACGGTTGGCGTGTTCTCTTCTTTGATAAGAACTTTGACCGGTATCTTTGGTGGATTGCCTAAGCTCTTGCCAACTGATTTCTCTTCTTCGATCTTACCTAAAGACTGTGATAAATTTGGTGATGTACGTGGGGACGGATTGGGGGAACCTAGGCCATGTTTCTCAAATAACAGCTTGAGCTTCTGATCAGTTGAAAGTTCTGGCTTTTCCAGATTTGCAGTACTTTCATGATTTTGCTTTTCAGTCTTTTGATCGTTCACTTCTGTCCGTTTTTCAACATTCTGAACGTTAGTACTTTCCTCATCGATTGTAGCAAAATCAGCTGCATCATTTTCCAGATCTTGTAGCATTGTCGGAGGTGGTTTGTCTTTCCTTGAAACTTTCAAGTCTAATTTGATGAGTTCCATTGCTTTCTTTGCTTTCACCTTAGCTTCATCCATCACAGGTGATCTGAGCGGTCCTTCACCCTTTGGTGCAGTTAAGACAATTGGAGTGAAATGGGTTGTACTTGATAAAAAATCACTTGACTTTGGTGCATTCGTTTGACCGGCCCTTCTGTTCCGAAGCACTGCAAGATCCTTTATGTTTGAATACGCTGAGGCGGACCTAGTCTCTTTCTTTGGCGGTATCTTGGTTGATTCAGCTTTCTGCTCCTCCTCTTGAATCTCAGTGAGATTTGAAAGACTCGTTGGCTTTCTAACTGTTTTCGTTTGGGTGGCTCTTAAGGCCGATGACTTTGGGTTGAATATGTGACAGTTTGCGATACTGTGTGATCGCATCCGGTTTGAATGGAGATCCCCTTCTGCTTCCGACTCTGTTTCTATGAATGGATCATCCAACATGAACATATCGCCGTCTGTGTAATGTCCACTAGAATTCTCATCATCCGTTCCCCCCTGAGAGCTTGAGTAGTCTAAACTCTCTCTTAGAGGTCTCTCTGGTTCATGCTGATTATCCTTCTGGTCCTCTGGTTTCATTTCAGTTTTACTTCCACTGACTGTTTGCCTAGATTTCATAAACTTTGTCAATGCACTTGAAACTTGTGACGTAACAGTCGCCTCCATCTTCTGTCTGTTCTCCGACACTAGAGGGGGTGTTGCAGAATCAGGGCGGGATATCTTGATAATGGGCACTGGGGAGACAGATGGTGATCTACTCGCCATTTTGGGACTCAATGATTTTGATCCAAACTCCTGTAAACTAAACCTTCTTGTTGAACTGTGTGGTTCTTTTAAAGTTAGCGGTAGAAGGGAAGATTCTGAAGTTGAACATATTGAGTTCCGTTTTGCAGGTGGATTTGTATTCAACACGCTGCCTTCAGATATACTATCAGATGCAAAAGGCTTTGTTAAACTACTATAATACGAAATATTTGGATCGGATCCTCCTTTATGACCCCCTGTGCTGCCAGATTGCGGAGAGCCGTCAGTTGAGTAAATCTTCTTCAGGATTTCTTGAGCCCTTGCTGACAGGTTTCCAAATGCTTCCAAGCTTGGAGGGCCTGTAGGACCCCCACCACCACCACCCGTTGCCATGGTAGCTGCTTTCCTTCTCAGTGCAGCCTGGAGAACCGGTCTGAGAAGAGGTCTTACTACTAGGCGAGGCGACTCATCGTCATCATGCTTCGTTCTACATGCTTCTTTGCCATCATTGCCATTCACATCATGACTGTCATGAGTACTCTCATACCCTAAAATGAACAAAATGAGAAAAGAAAATAATGATAGATTATGATTTTACAAAATCTAAAAAGAAAAAGTACTTGGCGATGGCATAATTGAAATTTCACCTGATCATCAATACTCTATTCCTCACTTTTATTTGTTTGCATGGTGATCATGCTAAAATTCTATAAACTTCTTTTTAAATTTTTGCAAGGTTTTGCAAAAACATTAAGCTCTCAACTACTGTTTCTATTTCCAATATTTCCTATCTATTCAAATCCATTTCCATTACTAGAATAATGATTGATTTCCTTTGTGTAGATAATGCTATGTCACTCAACAGAGAGGTCTTGAAGGTAATTACTTGAAATTGTCAATCTTTTTCACATTTAAAGCCCAAATACAGTTTTGGTAATGATTCAGGAATGTAAATTTACGGGATGTTTCTCATGACATATGTGTATCTTACACACGTTTCGAAACTAAAGCATAGTTTTCATATGAACTGATTCTGTCTGAAAATTTGAATTTGACCATTAAACTATATTTAGCACCCTCTCTTGGAAATAACAATAGTTTCTTTATTATAGGGCATAAGCAAGGTTATTTCTGAGATTTGACAAAAGAATGATAAAAAAGTATACACGAAAATTAAATTCTGAAATTTTCATCAGATTTTTTTGCACGATAAGGTTTTCTTTATCACGAAAGAAAATATTGAATAAGTGTCGGGGGACACGACACTGAGATATATTTTGCGCATTTTAGGTTATAACTTTACCAAAACTCATTTCTCACACAATCTTTTGTGCAATATATTCATTATACTATATTTCATTTCATTTAGATTTAAAATCTGGAGACAAAAATATTTGCTTTTACCTAAACTTTACTTGGGCTTAAGCAAATGATACTGACCTGTTGAAGCTACATGCAGTGAAAAGTTTGAGAGCTGGAGAACCTCGTTCAATGTCAGCCTTTGATGAGGGTCGTCTGAAGTGAGATTGGTGAGCAGATGATGAAGGGGGCTTCCTGTGGACCAGTCAGCTTTCAGGTATAGCAATGTCTTTCCCAGTGAATAAAGTAATGACTGAAACAAGCAAACATACAAACAAAAATACACTATCAATGATTATAACAAACAAAATTGCTGTATTGTATGAATCCATTATTAAGTGAATATGATCTTTTAAAAATAAATCCAGAGGAAATTTTTCAACTTTAAAATCTTCAAGCTTTACTTTAACTTTTATATTACTGAAAAACATTCAGTCTGTGAGGGAGGGACAACAAAATAAAGCAATGATGTTGTGAAGTAATCTTACATCTCTCTCTAAAGAATAAATAGAATTGATCAAAACTTTTTTTAGAAAAAACCTCAGTGGCTATATCCCAAGTTTTGTTTAGACAAACTCAGTTTGAAATTCTTTGAAACAATTCTTATTTGTTAATAATACAAACTACTTTGTTTCCAAGCATTAGATTGGCAAGCAAAGAATTGTTTTGCCTTATGCGAGAGAGAATATAACTCATCCACTCTTTACCAAATGAATGTCGCTCCTTTTCAAGTTAAATTTCAGTGCTCACTTTCACTTGAAATAGTGTTGTCATCAATTTGACTTGATCAATGGAGTTATTTTGAGGCATATCCATTTTTTATGTGAAAGTAAACACTGGAATTCCACTGCAAAAGAGATAGAGGGGGGAGGTTACTCTCTCATCATTTCAATACAAGGTGAAATCTCATTCTTTTAGAGTGAAAATATTCACTCATCTTCATTATACAATAATTCTATTACGTAACATTCGTATAAGGCTTCAGAGGTTAGCATTTCCCAGGTGCTACGCAGTGTAGTTCACACAATGGAATTCAAAGAATAAAATTCCATGCAATCCTCGGATCCCTATATAAGACCCTAACCAATGAACAGAATCATCTTTTTCAAGTGTGACGGCAGTGTACACGTATC
>BQKZ01005673.1:1307-18652 GCA_036244855.1 Temnopleurus reevesii | reverse complement strand
CTTCATCACAGGCGTCTCTAGCGGCGTTAACGGTCTATTGAGGAAGGATGCGTAGCCAGGCGATAGCCTCAGCGAAGCAAATCCTGATCGAAATAGACCCGTTTTATCGGTCTAAGACTAAACAGGCTAAACACGAACAGGCTTCGGGTGCCTCACTTGGAAAGTTTGGTGGTATAATTTTATAAACTCCAATCAAAGACCATATTAAAAAAATAACGGCTCCCACAAGTGAGTCTAGAGCCGTCGGCTTCGGACTGAGATAATCTAGCCACTCCCATTGACTTGTAGTAGGGGGTTGGGTGTCCTGACAGTGACACCACAAATAAAATTCCCTTGTTTGCCTTTTTTTAATTTCACAAAAATTATAGATCAAATGACATAAATGACTGAGCATTTGTGCTTTGTCTTTGTGATATTGTCTGACATTTTAAAAACAAAACGTGGAGGCGCCATTACAATGTAAGCCAGTGTAGTAAAAATGCAAAGCCAAAGCACCTCGAGAAAGATAAAAACAGATACGTCTGGTTTACATTGGGGCCGTGCCTTTAGCACTTCAGGCCACATAGTCGATACATGCGCCATATGAATTCTATCTCTATTATTATCATCAATATGAAATCTTGCTTCCAAATTCTTGAAATTGTCATTTTGCTGTTTGTCCGGATACCCAGCCTGTCCGGAAACCCATTGACTGGGTTTACATGAAATCTACCCACCCAGTGCACAGTGATATGAATGAATGGACACAAATAGCATTATTTAGCCTATGAATATTATTTTAATTTGATTCTTGTCGAGCAATGCGGATGAGATTTTAACAGTATTCAGTTCATCGTTCTGAATGTGACTGGACTGTTGAACCAAAAGTGTCAGACTCACATCCAAGTTTTTAGTATTAAATGTTAAGCCCCGGTCACATAGGACCCCGTAAGCAACACAATTCACCCTGACTAGTTGTTCTGAGGCAGTTAACTGTAAATTAACAAAGAGTCAGGGTGAATCGTGTTGCTTCCGAGGTCCTATGTGACCGGGGCTTTAGGGGTTGGGTATATATGGACAGTGGATTTTTAAAGTATTCTTCCAACAAGACAACATTGACCATTTTGTGAATTTCTTAATTAATCTTTTTGGATTTTTGTGGTTTGTTAAATCGATTGTTTCCTCATATATATTTGAGCTTTGTTGACGTGTGAATGTGTAAACATTGAAATGTGATATTTTTGTATATGAAAGAAGGCTAAGGTTTAAGGTCAATATATTTGTTTGTGTACAGCTTTCCAATCCAAGGAAATTGTACATGGAGCAAATGTCATGCACTTGCTTTGTGCCAAGTGTTCCATCAGTGCACTTTGAGCAGAAGGGAAAAAAGTATTGGACAAAGTAATCAACTTCATTCAAAACTTTACAATAGCTTCATGAACAAAAAAAGAATGTAGCTTCCCTGTTCATTCATTTAAACATGCGACACCTGATCAACATTTGTCTGCAGAATAAGTGGGAAGGAAATTTCTTGTTTGTGCATCCAGCTATTGTGAATGCTTGAATGAAGTTGTTTATTTTGTCCAGTGCCTTTGTCCCTTCTGCTCACAATGATGCCGATGGCATGCATAACAATGTGTCCTCTCTCATTTGTCTGTTCTATTTTCAAAATCTAAATGTTAATTTTGCACCTTTTACATTGTCTTTTCTGCCATGATATTGTTGAAGGATTATTATTTACTGAGAATTTATAATTATCTGTTCCTCAACATGTGAATTACAGTGCAAGTCAGCATTCTTTGCTACCTGTTATCATATAAAAGCTCAGAACAATTGATATGGTTCTGTGATCCCATTGTCCTGAGTTTTTTACGGGTAAGCAAAAAAATTCTGACTTGGCTTGTACTATGAACCTGCTGAGACTGCACTATCCAAGCATTTGTTCCCAATTTTTTACCATCTGGTTTAGTCATGCAAAATACAGAACATCAGCATTGTGGAATATTTTTTCATCCGCAGATTAGATGACAGATGTTTGTGATATAAATAGTGTTATCAATGTTTGCGGTATAAATAGTGTTCTCCAATCAATACTCGCTTGATTTATCCATCTTTGAGTTCAGCCCCCCCCCCAAAAAAAACGGTAATTTAAAAAATGAAGAAGTAATTGTTGTATTGCCCTCAGATGCCATTTTTGAAGAAAAAATGAAGCATTCAGAAAGATTTTATTAATGATTGGAATGTCAATGAAGCTGCTCCTTTTTTTTCACCTTGGATCTAAAAATTGTATCTCGCACAGGTATGTGTGAAATGAGCTTGATCTTTACTGTGTTGAAAAAGGGGTATGTCATAGACATATTTAGGTCTTTTGAAGAAGGTTTGTCTCCAGTATCTGATTTTCGGTTTTTCAATTAAAATATTGACAAGATACCAATTTTAAAGCTTATGATGTACTGTTGTACAACTGTAGAAAGTTTAGATATTGTAAATTTGATGAGTACCTTTATTCTGTTTGATAAAAATCATTAATGAATTATTCCCAAATGTATTCGCCAAATGAACTGCAGCCAGTTTGAAATGAGCTTAATTTCATTGAATTAATAAGAAATTTGCTTCCCTACTTTCCAGAAGGAATAACAGGCAGTAAGTACATGTAAGTCAGTATGAAATTCAAATCTGTTATCTTTTTATCATTTTCTTTTCTTTTGTCTACAGCATCACCCTAATTCTCTATTAACTCTGACATCAACATCTAATCTACCCTCTGTCAATCTATCACCATCAACAAAAATATTGGTCTTCTCATCTGCATATTCGCTCAGTATGGAGAAGAACGGCTACCACAAGAAAGCTCGATGGGACGTAAGAGCGTCTGATGCGTCATTACGGACGATAAACCCGATCCGTGGTATCGTGGACGGCATGAAGCTAGAGCCTAACCCAGAAAAAGATATCATTGCACTTTCTATCGGTAAGTANAAATCTAGGAGTACCATGGCTGTGACTGATCCACTGTCCATCTCCTGTAAAATAGAACTAGAAACATTGGTAAGAAGTGTTTCAACACTATGGTGAGGTCTATAAGCTGACTGTAATGGGTCTAGTAGGTCGTGTTCAAGTAGATAATCATTAAATTAGTCTAGAAAAGACAATTCTTTCAAGAATTTTGAACAGAAACGGGAGATTGCTGACCGGACGATAATTTTTTAGAATTTTGTGATCAAGTGTTCCATCAGTGCGCTTTGAGCAGAAGGGAAAAAAGTATTGAACAAAGTAATCAACTTCATTAAAAACTTTACAATAGCTTCTTGAACACAAAAAGAAGGTAGCTTCCCTGTTCATTCATTTAAACATGCGACACCTGATCATCATTTCTCTGCAGAATAAGTGGGAAGGAAATTTCTTGTTTGTGCATCCAGCTATTGTGAATGCTTGAATGAACTTGTTTATTTTGTCCAGTGCCTTTGTCACTTTCCTCACAGTGATGATTCATATGATTGTGCTCTTCGCATAATGTGCATGCACTATTTATAACAATGTCGCCTCTCGCATTTTTACCCATTGAAAATCGAAATGTTAATTTTGTACCTTTTATATTGTCTACGAAATTGCAAATTTTCTCCCATGATGTTCTTGAAGGATTAATATTGACTGACAATAATGATCTGTTCCTCAACATGAATTACAGTGCAAGTCAGCATTCTTGCTACCTTTAGTTTTATTACATATTAACTCAAAACAAATGATATGGTTCTGTGATCCCATTGTCCTTTATAGGTAAGCAAAACAATCTGACTTGGCTTGTACCCTGATATAAACCTGCTGAGACTGCACTATCCAAGCATTTGTTCCCAGGTGTTTTTTTCTACCATTTCTGGCTAAGTCATGCAAAATACAGAACATACATGTACATATAGCATTGTGGAATATTCTTTCATCTGCAGATTAGATGATATAAATAGTGTTATCCAATCAATGTTTGTGATATAAATAGTGTTCTTTAATCAATACTGCCTTGATTTATCCATTGGTTAGGTTAGCGCCCCCCCCCCCCCAGGAAAAGAAGTAATTGTTGGATTGCTCTCAAATGCAATTTTTGAAAGAAAAATGGCATCAGGTCAGTGTCAGAAAGATCTGTTAAAAATTCTTATTTGAATGTCAATGAAGCCGCTCCTTTTCTTCACCTCAGAGCTAAAAATTGTATCGTGCACATAAAAAAGAGGTATGGAGTAGACCAAAGTTAGGTCTATTGAAAAGGGTTTGTCCTCAGTATTTGATATTCAGTTTTTCAGTTCAAATATGTTACCAACTCCTCTGCAACTGTAGGAAGATTTGATATTGGTAAATTTGATGAGTACCTTTACTCTATTTCATGAAAATCATGATTATTCCCAATTTGATTAGCAAACTGAACTGAACTGAATTAATGTGAAATTTGCTGCATGCTAGAATGCTTAACGGGCGGTAAGAAGATGTATTTAAGTATGAAATCTGTCATCTTTTGAATAACTTTCTTTTCTTTTATCCACAGTATTACCCCAATTTGCTGTTAACTCATCAGCATCTTAACCACCCTCTGTCAATCTATCACCATCAACAAAAATCTTGGTCTTCTCATCCGCATATTCGCTCAGTATGGAGAAGAACGGCTACCACAAGAAAGCTCGATGGGACGTAAGAGCGTCTGATGCGTCATTACGGACGATAAACCCGATCCGTGGTATCGTGGACGGCATGAAGCTAGAGCCTAACCCAGAAAAAGATATCATTGCACTTTCTATCGGTAAGTATTGAAATGTCAGCATTTACAGAATATTCATTATGCAAGAATTTTTTAATGAGAATGATGAAACTATATGCTTTTTTTATGAGACAATACATATTTACAAAACCTTTACTCTCTGTCTTTCATTCAAGAAATGTGTACCAAATTCACATCTGTAATTTATTCTCAAATTTGAGAGATGGGAGTTGAGAATTCAGCCTTAGCCAGCTTAAAAATGAATAGTTGAATCCAGATTGGATAAAACAATTCTGATAGTAGAAAACCCTCTCATTTCCCCAAAGTCAAATTTCACTACTCTGCTGAAGTAAACCAAATGCCAGCAAGTGAAAAAAACACAATCTAATCATGGAAATGTTGAAAACAGAATTGTGTATTTTGTCAACAAGTTACTGAATGCAAAAACAAGCTTCACTACCCAAAGAAAGTTTTGAGTCACTTTGTAATTTCCTTTTACTATCGGCTCACTTTTCAGAATGTTTATTGGAATAATTGAATTTCAATAATTGAAATCACATGTGTTTAAATGATAACATGCAGGAAAGTTTCATAAACCCTCATTGAAAGTTATACACATAGAACTCTGTGATTCCTAACTTTTGTGCATAGTGTATATCCCAAGAACAGTAATTCAGATTGCATTGCCCCATGAATATCAGCTTTATTCATTTCACCATCCATCTTTTCCGTCTGTTGGATTCTCATTTAATTAATAATAGAAGATTTGTCAAAGGATCTAGGGTCTAGCAGACCGTTATGCCTCAACAATACAGCCCCCTAATCCTTTGTTGAAGTCGGCATTCAGTCCCGTAGCTACCTGTGGTGGCCAGGGTGTCTGGTTAGGGTCATTGCACTTTGAAATTGTACATTTACAGCGTGTACCCTCTCAATGGAAATTTCCAGTACAGTGTATATTTACCGTGGCTGGGGATGGATGGGATGGGGGTATTTTGTGTACTGTTTGCAACTTTTCATAATGCAAATTGCATCTGTTTTTTATATGCCTCCGCTACCAAAAGGAGGTGCCTGAGGCATTATTTTTCAAAGTATTTCTTTATGAAAGTTTGTATGATATGTTTACACGTTGAATGCAATTATTGTACCTTCAATCCTGCGCCTCAACCACAGGTGCATCATAAACTTTGAATTATTCTGCTGGGATTGAGGAACAATTTTGGGTTGCACAATTTTTCTCGAAATAGGCAGGTGTAAAAAAAAAAATACAAATGATGTAACGTCTCGATAACGAGCTTTTCATATATCATGTGAAAACATTTAGGCAGAATCCCATCTGAAAAGGATTAAAATGGTTGCATGGTTTCATGCGTACTGTACAGTAGCTTAAATGATAAATGTGAGGTCAACAAATATGATTTGTACATTTTAAACCAAAATAAATTTATCTTCTGACATAATGTGGATTACAGGTTCAGGGGTTGTATGATAACACCCCCCCCCCCCCCCCCCCCCAAAAAAAAAAAAAAAAAGAAAAAAGATCGGAAGAGCACACGTCTGAACTCCAGTCACTAGCTTATCTCGTATGCCGTCTTCTCGTTGAAAAAAAAAAGAAAAAACATAACAAAATAAATTTTAGTCAAGTTGATCTAATCAGCTGTGAGAGACCCACTCTTACTCAAGAGAAAAAAGTCAAGGTCATCTTGTAGCATGTGTGCCTTTGAATGAGCCTATACATAGAGAGAATATTATTATTAACAACTACCTGTTAATTTGATTCACTTCCCCTCTTTATATTACAAAATTATTGCAGGTATGTCAAGCATTGAAGCACTGCATCTCATGTTTCTGCATTTGTGTACTCAACTGCGCTTTTGTCTTTTTGTAGAAGATATGATTTCACATCATCAAATTGCATTTCAATATTAGTCAACAATTTTTGTAGTAAATTTTATTGATGATATTTGAATGTATTGGCCTAGATAGGATGATATAAGGATGTTATTGAAGGGAAACAGAAAGGAATATACTTCATGAAAGTTGGTCTTCACAGAAGAGTGGTTCAATATTGATTTAACAATGATTAATGAAGATGGTGAGGCTATTGATCTTTCATGTGCTTTCCATTTATTAGTATCACTCATCAATTCACAGTCATAAGTGAACAACTCAAAGGCCATTTTTAAAGTGAAGAATATTTTCAAATTTCAGTCTAAGATTTTGTTTTGTTGTTCAAAATGGGTGCCAAACAGGAAGAAAATAATGCCCAAAACGGGATTCACAAAGATTCATAATGATATCATAATACTCTTGGGATAATTAACAGACTAGAGTGATGACAGCTATGTTTCCAGATCAAATCAGCCCTTACTAGATTCAACCTGTCGTTCTATTATTTACGTTTCACAGGGGAATGTGGCAAAACAGAATGTGACAAGTGCAATCTACAAGTTATATGTAATACATCTAACATGTGTCATGCATCATCGCTCCTTTTTTAGCCTCCAGGGCTCAAGTAATGTATTAGTTAGTCTCACAGTAAAGGGTGCAGTTTGTGGACAATCAACATTTCAAATAATCCTGTATATTGGTGCAGAGATGTTTATAGCAAAGATCATTTTAAAATCTAGTTTTTATTAAAAACAAAACAATCAGACTAACAGATCAGTAAAAGTTTGAAGCAAATCGGACAATGAATAAGAAGGTTATGAATATTTCAATGATATCAATGGGTACTACCGACGAGTCCGACAGCCCACGAGTCCGACAGCCTACAAGTCCGACAGCTTACGAGGCCGACAATTTGAATAATTGGTGCACAAAATAGAGATTACATAAAAACGAATTAGAGTCAGACAACTCAATAATCCGACAACATTTTGAAAATGCACATGATTACGACCGAACATAAATTTTGAATATGAGACCGACTCTAGATAAACTTGGTCTATTAGTCCAACAGCACTGTATTTACGTTAATCGGTCTTGTAGGTCTGTTTGCGTGCTGTCGGGCTCAAAGCAAATAATTTGTTAGTGTCGATCTTGCGAGCGTGAAAGTACAAATGTCTAGCTCGAACCTCATTTTGAAAATTGTCGATGTAGTAGGCTTATATTCATNATACGTCACAACACATGACAAAAATTCATGACCAACATTTGCTAATTTGCCCCAAAATCACTGTTCAATTATGTTATTGAAATATTCACAACTCTCTTGATTATTGTCCGATTCACTTCAAATTTAATTTTGTTTCTAAGTTTGGTGCTTTTAATCACAGCAAAAATTTTCTGGTGCAGACCCAGCCTTTAACAATAGTGAGATCATAAAAAGGCTCTACAATAAGTGGCATTTAAAGGGGTTATTCAAATAATTCTAGACAGTGGCAAAGATAGTGATAGATGATTTATTCATTATATCTTGCAGGCGATCCAACAAAGTTTGGTAATCTCGATCCAAGTGAAGATGTAGTGGATGCAGTCAATGTGTCTCTGAAATCAGGCAAGAGTAACGGATACAGTCCTTCTGTTGGTAAGTATACTATTCCTGTGTCAAAGTCTTATCATTTTATTTTTTAAGAAACTTTGTGTCAAAACTATCTCTTTCTTAAAGTTTGGACAGGTGATTTTGATTCTTCAAATGGTACATTTTTATGTATGAATTCTTGAAAAGATCAGATATACAATGTATTGATGCTTCCGTTTCTATTATTTTTTGTCCATTTTGACTATATTCCTCCCCTGTTTTTCTAAAATTGTCTATTCAATGATATAATATACTGTAAATGCTTTGATTTTTTTTGTGATTGTTCTTTATGTGTTTTCATTTCTTTAAAAAGTATACTATTTGTCTAGAACCAGAAAGGATAAAAAGTAGTCCGAAGCTGTAACGTTGAATAAATAAGATGTTGGAATAAAGCAATGAATGCAATTATATTGCTAGTTGTGAATGACGATTTACCCAGTGATTCAATATATTTTGTCTGATATTGCAGATATATTTTCCCTTCAGAATGCATAAAATGTTTTTACTTTCGTTCGTGGAATTTCTTAGTATACTAGCTCAGAATAGATTCTTGAGTCAAATTCATTTCGAGTTCAAAGAATCCATTCTGGAATTTGCACATATCCATCCAAAACATTGTCACAAGTTGATATTTACAATGTTTTTGCACCTATAGATCTAACCCCCCTCTCCCCCCTCCCCTTTACCCATCAATTTTAGGGTAATGGTCTACATAAATTTGTTTCTCTAGTATTGATTATTCTTATATTGTTACAACTGAATTGTTGTCATTGTTACATCAATGTCTTGTGACAATATCAATGACAATGTCTTATATTGTTCCTCAATTGGAAATATATATATTCAATTTTGATTGTAAAATATATTGATGACTACATCTTTGCTTCCCCTAATGAAAATGAAAGTTTGAATTTGTTCTTGAACTTAGTGAACATAGTGTGCGTGTAATTTCAATATCTTCTGTCGACATGAAATTGGCGACTGTCCATAATGTTTACATTATCATACAATTACCTCATTATATTGTTGATAAGCGCATAGAGACCCTTGTATTATGCGCTATATAAGCATAAGTTATTATTATTATTATATATTCGTTTTAGGCTGCACCTGTTCATTGACGTAATAGTTATTTGATTTATCATGAATAAACTTGTTCTGACGTCTGTCTAGTGATAATGCAATAAAATTAGATGATGATATTTTAATACTTGTTCAATGATATATTAGATGTTCAATTTATCATAAAATCTTGTTCCGATATCTGTCTACTAATATTTGAACATTAACAGACAATTATTCATAGTGTATTTATAAAAAGGTATCAGTCTGCATATGGTAGAAAAATATTCCTAATAAGTCGGAGAGAAGGCAGAACTGTTCAGGCATTGTTTACAATAAGCAACCACACCCTTGCCTCTTGTCTCAATTGAAAAAATATGCTCTTTTGTCCTCCACGAATGGATGAAAATGGCTCAGTTGGACTCTTTTTTTTCTTCTTTATTTCTGTGCTAATCGCTCGAAGGAACAATCACAGTGTATTCATACAGTGCAGATTGAAGTCTCAAATAAACTTTGATCTGCCATTCTGAAGCATTCTTTTTTTTTTTGCATTAACATATTTGCTTTATTCCACATGAAATTTATTTATAAGATTTTATCACCCAAACCTTTTCCTCATGAATTGCACCCAATTTATAAACAAGTCTTTAATCTCTTTTTTTTAAGGGAGTTAATGGAATTTAAGCAGGGGCTGTTGAACTCCCTTTTTTTTCCTTTTTTTTAAAAAGAGCAGTGAGAGACTTAGAAAATTGTGTGACGCATGCATGTTTGTAAGGATTTAGATGAATAAAAGATTCTCTCCGTATTTTCTTTCAGGTTATGTAGAAGCTCGTGCTGCAGTTGCCAAGAAACATTCGCATCCAGATGCCCCTCTCAATTCAGAGGTTAGAATTTCCGCTTTATAATTGTAGAATCAATTATTTTTTTCAATATTATCATCCCTATTTGCACAATGTAAAGCATGCTTATTTGATATGTAGATACAGTTCACGTCAGAATTCTTTGGTTTCCAATTTACCTTCTTATTAAAAAAAAAACAATGGTGACTATCTCATAAGAATCTGGAATAAAATCTGCTTTCCCAACATACACCAGAGCCCCAATTTATTTGTCAGATGAAACTTAGATTTTTTTTTAGAAAAAAAATTCCCCCCAAAAGGAATAATGATCAGCAATGTCCCTGTAAAGCCTTAGTGTTGGCTATAAAGCTTTGGTAATTTGTAAATTTTATGTTCAATAGTTTTCAAGAAAGTGTATTTTGAAAAATTTTATGCAGGCATTGTCAATTATTGATTTAGGAATGTGTTGCATTAGATATCAAGAAATGGCTTTTCTATAGTTTGGTATACCAATGTTACAAAGGGTTGTTGCTAAAAAAAGTTAAAATTAATTGCAACATTCAGTTTAACGTCATGCGCTAATAGCAAACATAATTTCATGTCATGTCAGAAGTGCAGACCATAAACGAATGAAAATGCGCACTTCAATTTGTAAGTGATTGGTGATCAATTAGTGATCAAATAGTGATCACTAATTGGTGATCAATTGCAACTTTCTAACAACACCCCTAAGACAGAGTCTCAAAACTTTTTCTCATCTTTTCGGAAAGACCCTATCTCAACCTGATTTCCTTCTTTCTCTCAGGATGTATTTCTTACGTGTGGATGTTCAGGAGCTCTTGACCTGAGTATTGGAGTTTTAGCAGATGCGGGGCAGAACATTCTGGTCCCAAGACCCGGCTTTGCTCTTTACACGACGTTAGCAGGGAGCTATGATATTGAGTACAGGTTCTATGATCTCCTGGTGAGTAAAGATACATCCTCATCGTAATCACCATCAGCATCCTAGGATCATTATTGTCATCATCATCATCATCACCGTCATTATCATCACAATCATCAAATTATCATCCTCACTCTCATAATCATCATCATCATCATCATCATCATGATCATTTTATTTCATCATCATAATCATTTATAGTTGTCATCTTCATCAGCACTAGCATCATCATTCTCATCATTTTTATCTTCATCATATTCATTATTATCCATCACCATCTACATCATCTCCATCATAATTATGACAGGGACAAGGGAGTAAGAGCGATTGCCCTCCTAATGCTCCCTTTGTATGCTTTTGGGAGAGTGATTTTTAGAGCCCTTTGTAACCCCACTTTTACTGTATGAAGATCAAATTTAGCTCCCCTAAAATTCTCCTTTGAACCTCTGAAAGAGCTGTTTATAGCTCTATTGCAAATTCTTAAAATTGATCCCTGTTTTGATCATCATGATCTTTCTCCACCATCATCATCCTCCTCCTCATCAGCACCACCAACTTTGTCACTATCATCACGATCATAATCTTCTTTATTTTCATAGTGGCTTTATAATGTTCTCTTGCAAGTGATGGGTGGGATTGCACATCAGATACCATTAACTGATGACATTCTAACCCTTGCCTGTTCATTAAAGTTATCGCCAGCTGTAATCCGATCCTCTTTATCATCTCGGGAGTATTACGTTTCACTCATCGTTGGCATACCACATAGTAGCGTATACAACTGTTCAACTTCTTAGTGTATTTAGTACAATGTTAATACTACCTGTAAATATTTTTATTGCAGGATGTTGGTATTAGTTCAATTCCGGCCACCATTAGAGCATCAAAAGAGCAGCTACAATGCNTCTTTATTTTCATAGTGGCTTTATAATGTTCTCTTGCAAGTGATGGGTGGGATTGCACATCAGATACCATTAACTGATGACATTCTAACCCTTGCCTGTTCATTAAAGTTATCGCCAGCTGTAATCCGATCCTCTTTATCATCTCGGGAGTATTACGTTTCACTCATCGTTGGCATACCACATAGT
This sequence comes from Temnopleurus reevesii, assembly GCA_036244855.1. Lineage (NCBI taxonomy): Eukaryota > Metazoa > Echinodermata > Echinoidea > Temnopleuroida > Temnopleuridae > Temnopleurus > Temnopleurus reevesii. Next base: position 6,477 of record BQKZ01005673.1, on the reverse strand, counting down.
AGCGTATACAACTGTTCAACTTCTTAGTGTATTTAGTACAATGTTAATACTACCTGTAAATATTTTTATTGCAGGATGTTGGTAGTAGTTCAATTCCGGCCACCATTAGAGCATCAAAAGAGCAGCTACCAATGCTGGGTTATAGCAACAAGTATACTCACATGATTGTGATTTCATACTGTAGAAAGAGAAATGGATGAATTTCTATAATGAACCGTTTGATATCCAATAATGTCTTTAGATTTAAATAGTAAAATTATATAATGTCAGAGGAAACAACTGTTCCGGAATATACATGAGGTATGTTTTCATATGAATGCAAATTTTTCATATTAATTCATGATATGGTTGGCATCTCTTTGATATTGAAATTGCAAACACAAATATCAAGGAGCAGAGTGTAAAAATATGTAATTTGTGGTTGTAGCAGAAACACAGGAGATAATCATAGCTGAGGAAGTGTAGGCTATATTTGAAAACGAAAATGTGTAACATATTGAAATGGAACAAAATATTCTAAAGCGTTGTCAAATGTTCTCGTTGAATGAATACATACAGTAATCTGTGCATAGAAAGTATTTGGTAAACATCTTTTTTGTTTATTTTGTCATTGGAGTATTGTTGGAATAATCCAAGGAGTACTTTTTGTATTTCTTGCTGTATTGTAACTCTTTATCCTTTCTTCTTATCACTCTTTTCAAGTCAGTCATGGGGTAATTGTCCTTAAAAATTTAAATTGATAAAACAAATGTATATATATCAATGCCAAAAATATACTCAGGGGATTTTCAACTGTTTTAATAATTATTCATTTCATTTCTTTTAAATCTAGCCAAGTAAATCTTGGGAGGTTGATCTGGATAATCTTGAATCTGAAATCAATGAAAGGAGCGCATCAGTTTGAACAACCCAGTCAATCTACATCATCGTCCAATTTCTTTTTATTCTTACGAATATGAATTATTTGAGGTTGATATTGAAAATCTTGAATCTCAAATGGATAAGAGCACTGTATTTATCCATCCCATCTGTATCAAATTTTAATTTCTCTTTTCTATTCAATCTAGCCAAGTAAATCGTGGGAGGTTGATCTGGATAATCTTGAATCTCAAATCGATGAGAAGACAGCATGTATCATCGTGAACAACCCTTCCAATCCATGTGGCTCGGTTTTCTCTAAAGAACACATTCTGGAGATCCTTCAAAGTAAGTAATACTTCTCCAGGGGGGAGGAGGGGGGGGGGGCATTTCATGAAGCTTGTCGCCAGCAACAAGAAGTCATTCTCTGACAGTTACCATAACAGCAGCAAGTGATGGTGCTTTTCATCCAATCAAAATCAATAATTTCATTGGATTAGTCAGCGCGACAAACTGTCCGTGGCGACAAGCTTCATGAGATGCTTACTTTTTTTCAAAATTCTGTAAAATAAGAATCAATTCTACAAAGAAACCGTACTGAAAATGACGATTGCATAATTCATATTTCTAATTTTCATGCCTCCGCCACCATAAGTTGGTGGGGGAGGCATTATTCCTTCATATCGTCACATTCCTTATTGACTTTAATTTTTTCACATTTTAGTGTAATGGTATCTTTAATTTTGCATGTATTATTAGCAATTCAACCTTAAAAGTGCAGTAGAATCGATTCAAATAATTTCCGCACTTTATAAATGTTATCTTATGTTATTTCTGTTGAAATACAGAGTGCCCATTAACAAGAATTTTGCAATTCTATTTTCTTCATAGTCGCATCTAAGCATCGCCTGCCCATCGTGTCTGACGAGGTCTACGCTGACATGGCTTTCTCAGGCAATACTTTCCATTCAGTGGCGTCATTAGCTTCTGATGTACCAGTGTTAACATGTGGAGGGCTTGCTAAAAGGTATTTCAAAATCTCCATATAATCTTTAAAATGTGAATAGAATTGAATTTGTAATCAAGGGTAACAGAAAATAGAAAGAAAAGAATTTCCAGCAAGGTGGCAAGCAAAAAATACTGACATCAGGGTTGTGTTTCATTGAGCAGTTGATAGATGATTTATTAGATAGTTGATTTGCAAACGACTGGTGACACCTTCCCAATTGCAGTTCAGAGACGAAAATTATCATTTAATGCAGGAAAGGGTCAACAGTGGATGGTAGAGTCGTGCATAGTTCTATAAACAGCTTGATTAGAAAAAAACCTGGACACATATTAAAAAAACACAGGATGAGTTGCATCCTCTGAGTTTTGATTGTGCACTCTTTTACAATTTTTTTTTCATGCTCTGTTAGCAAAATACTATTAAAACAACGGGTGTTTTAACTGCAATCGATTGCAAGTTCCCGTGGATTGACACTAGCAGAGCTGCCAACCAGTACGGATTCCTTTCCACATTTCAACTCTATTACACATAGCAAGGGAGTGTTCAAATGAATAGATATTCAAGATCAATTTACAAGAGAAGAAGAATATAATCCAACACACCTGTTTCTCCGCGAACACGCTTTATCATCCACCGGCAAAACCTTTTTATTGATTTAGGGTGTGAATCAAATGAATGTTTTGCTGTTACAAAATGTCATACCTCTCGATCTTATAAATAGCTTCCAGATGCTTTCCAGCTGATACCATTGATTCAAGGGTACAATGAGGTGGTATTGTGGACTAACAATGTATCACTTAATTACTGATGGCCATATAATAAAGTACTCCATAAGAAAACGAAAGGGAAGGAAAATACGGATTTTGGTTGGCAGCTCTGCACTAGCCAATGAAAATTGTTATTGCATATGCACCCTCTTAAAAGTGTGCACCACAGGCAATCGGAATGCATTTTTCAATAGACCAAATCCATGATGCAGTCAAAGATATTCAAGTCTGTCCAAAACAAACTTTGTTCGCAACTGTTAGCAAATACAGATAGAGCAGCAACAGTGTGAGGATGGAGTCATCATTGCCATGGTTAAAACATTTAATAGAGAAATTTTAATGATGGATGATGAGGTGGGTTTGCGTGATACATGAACTCGGCCACGTGACCCACCCAGGGTGATTTCTAGTTTCATTTTACATTTGACAAAGACGTGTGCATTAAATTTTGCTACACTAAGTATTCAAAATTGTCTATTTGCAATCGTTTGCAGTTGATTTTATTTGATTGATTTTTAACATCTTAACCCCGATTTTGATTTCACCTTTGACAAATATCTTTTTTTGTTACCCAGATATCTTTGTCCAGGTTGGCGACTTGGCTGGATTCTTGTACATGATCCAATTGGGGCGTTTGAAGAAGAGGTAAGCATTCTGTTATTTTGGAAAAGCTTATGCCAACAAAAAAAAAGTTGCATTTGACCTCAGTGGCATCAAAAGCTGCAGATATATTCTTGACGGCTCTTCTTCACAAACTTGCAAAATTGGAAGGAATTGATCGTTGTAGTCATGTGCACATAGCGGTGTATGAAGACTCCGTTGCAGTAATCTGTTTCTGACTTTAGGGGTAGAATACACCTAAACACGTTAGCTTTCGTGTTTATAGAAATGTCTTGCCATGGGGTCAATAAGCTTGGTAGATCACTTACAACTTACAACCCCCCACTACCAGAAGGACCTTTTTTGCTGATACGTTTTTTAAATGATAAAAGTTATGAACATAAAGCCATTTCAATTCTGACTATGTTGCACGAGTGTTACGTAATTGTTGCATGATTTTGTTTGTCTTTTTCAGGTTCGGCTTGGTCTGTTTCGTCTGTCAACGAAGATTCTTGGTCCGTGTACCCTCATCCAGAATGCCCTACCTGCCATCTTTGAGAAAACCTCCAACACTTTCCATGAGCATACCAATGATGTACTGAAGGTAGCTTTCCTCACATGAAATCATTTTTTTGTACTCGTAGCACTTAAGCAGAGATTCCAACCATTCAGAATATGCGTGAGGCAAAATTAAAATATGAATAAAGAAAATTGGGAGAAAATGTGACAACAATACTCATCATCTCAGTCATTCACTGTGATGAAATCCTTGAATTTATATAAAAATACACCTCCTGCATATTCTGGAATGGTTGGCATCTAAGATTAAGGGAATGTAAAATTCTATTTGTCTAGGAAAATAGTTCAGTTATAGATCCACCTGTCTCTTAGAACAACTTTGTTTATCCACCTGCATTAATTAGAGAACTAATGTATAAGCTGAAAATTTAGCTGAGATTTTGCTTCCGCTTATTTTGCTATCACTAATTCATTAATTTTTTTCGCTTATTGTTATGCCCAATCTGATAGCTGGTAAATATGTCTGTAAATTAGTGAATTTGCTAAACTGTATGTTCATTAAATATTTGTTCTCAAAATATGAAGAAGAATCTATTCAGGTAGATCTACTCATCTTTGTGTAAAACATGTATTTAATGTAGAATCCTCAGAACCCACAACCGTAATTATCTATTGCCAGTGTTTGATGAAAGGCGTCTTTGGGGAACAGGTGCAATTGACTGTAGTAATTTTTTAGTTATTTCATTTCGATGCCTCCAAGTCTTGTGTAAAAGAACGAACATGAATTGAGGAATCTGTTATTGTCAATAGATTCCTTTATCTTGATTTCACGAGGATGCTGGTGTCATTTTGGCAGCTTTCTTAGATACTATTTCTAAATAATCAAGTTTGTTTGTGCTTGAATGATAACATCAAACTGGCGTAGCAGAAAGGGATACAATTTCCTTTCTGTAGAGTAAACATTGTATTTTATCCTCATTTTGTTCTCATTTATTTATTTTTTTTACATCAGACCAATGCTGAAATCTGCTTCAAAATCCTGGACAAAACCCCTGGCCTGAAGCCTATTATGCCAAAAGGAGCTATGTATCTCATGGTAGGTATTGCTACTAATAGTAATGGTGGCTACTTGTATAGTACACAGGTCCACCTTGTCATTGCTCATGGGGCTGGAAGTTTTACATTCACTATTATCCAGCTTTAGCTGGCAGCCAATACGGCACTCCTCATTACAAGGAATTTCTTTACCTTGCCTGGGTTGAGTGCAGTAAAATCCATAAATTGGTTAATGTATTTATAGGTCTGATCCTACTTTTCCCTATTATATTTCAATTTGGTAAACTACTTGAGCCGTAATTATTTAACCCTATTTTAACTGGGCTTTTTCAGACCAAGTTTATACTGGGGGGGGGGGGGG
>BQKZ01005672.1:37317-48699 GCA_036244855.1 Temnopleurus reevesii | reverse complement strand
GCCAAGAGGATGGTTCCCATGATAGACCTGGTCTAGGATAGAATATAAGACCTGGGTCTGCATTTTATAGACCAAGACCTGTTTACCTACCGTGCCTGGGACGTATGGAATGCTAGAATGCTGTTTTTGTATCTCCTCTAAGATCTCGATGGTAGACTGGCCTAGGGGGTGGTTCCCAGGATAAAGCTGGTCCAGGATAGAATAGAAGACCTGGGTCTGGATCTCATAGACCTAGACCTAGTTACTTACCGTTCCCTGGACATATGGAATGCTAGAATGCTGTTTCTGGATCTGGTAGACTTGCCAAGAGGATGGTTCCCATGATAGACCTGGTCTAGGATAGAATATAAGACCTGGGTCTGCATTTTATAGACCAAGACCTGTTTACCTACCGTGCCTGGGACGTATGGAATGCTAGAATGTTGTTTCTGGATCTCCTCTAAGATCTCAATGGTAGACTTGCCCAGGGGATGGTTCCCATGGTAGACCTGGTCCAAGATAGAATAGAAGACCTGGGTCTGCATCTCGTAGGCGGAACCAAACTTCTTAGACTGACACAGGCGGTTGATCATCTCCTCTGGAAGGGTCTAGGTAAAATAAAAAAATAAGAACAATGATAGTAATGATGATGATAATGATAATTGAATATAATAATAATAATAATAATAATAATAATAATAATAATAATAATAATAATAATAATAATAAAGCATGGTGGTGAAGGGTCTTGGTTTGAATCCCACACATTGCCAACACATATTCATCCACACTGTGATGTGCCCTGCCCAGTTGTTATATGGGGGCCGGTCGAGTGTGACCATTACAGTCAATTTAGCAGTGTGGACTTTGATTGAAACACTGTGCATGCATTGTATACTTACATGCCTGAATTGAATGAACTCGGGTGATGTAAGCTTTAAGCTATTGCAGGGCCTGCTGGGAGAACAGCTCATAAGAATCATAGAGGCTACCCTGGGTAAATAAGACTCATCATATTATTCTGATTATTATTATAAAAGGACATACTGATTCATTGACCAGTCCTACCTCGTTGGTTTGATGATGCCGGGCAAACTCTCGTAACACTCTGTAATCATTGGCAAAATACTCCATGAGAATAGACGGGACCTCAGCAAAATCAGTGGAGCATCTTGTCCCTGTAACATGCTGATAGCGTGTCCTCCCGAGCATTGCTGAGAAAAATAATAAAAAGGAAACAAGTAACAAATAATAGAGAACGTTTGGAGTTTCTTGAGAGTTGTCCTGAAAAACACTAAGCACAGCTCAGTTGGGGTAGAAGAGAAAATGTTAAAGAAACAAATAAAATATATAAAATTATCAATAAAATATAGTCATGATTCCATATGCTTTACATCATTAATCATAAGAGCATCAAAATCGTAATATTCTGCAAATCTTAATATGAGTTATACAAAAGATGATCTAATTTTTTTTTTTAATGAAAATATGAAAATTTGTAATAAATTAATGAATGAATCAGTCAATTTATAATAGTCATTACAAAATGATACTTTGAATAGATTCTTTTCTTAATAATAATAATGCCTCCGGCACCACCTCACGGTGGCGGAGGCATAAAAATAATAGATGCAATTTATATAGCGCACGTATCTACACTGTACTTTGCCAAGTGCTCAAGGCGCTTTGCAATATTATTTTCTCTATTCCCATGATAGAGACATAGTCAAATGTGTAATATCAAATAAGATATACAGTGGCAACTAGGGGCAGGTTTAAATTGGGTTTAAAACCTTGAAGACTTGAGTGACAAAAATTGCATAAAATACTTACAGTGTATTGCATGACCAAATTCATGGAACAGATTCTCCATCATCTAAAGAGAAAGAATTAACAAAAAATAAGAATAAAAAAAAAGTATCAAAACAAAAGTCATTTCATAGTGTGGTTTGGACTTCATGTGAAGAAAATTACATATCAAAATAGTTGAATTTGAACTCATTTAGAAAAAGTTGGAGGCGCTGTAGAGTACCGGCATTAGCCCTGACTCTCCCATTTAAACCAGAGGGTCACGGCTTGAATCCTACACATAGTATTAATTTCCTTCAGCATGAAATTGATCCACATTGTGCTACACTCAATCCAGGTGACATTAATTGGTAACTGCAGAAAGAAATTGCTTGATTTGATTTCATTTGACTTGAATGCAGAGGTGCCCGAAATACATTGACCTGAAATCTGTTAGAGACAACACAAAATATGCCACAATTTTGATATGACACTACTCCACAAAAGGAGTCATAACTTTAAACTGGCTGGAACAATATTGACAAAATAAAGCTCTTTTCTCTTGTGACAAAATGCTCTTTCGGAAAATGAAAGAAAGAACATCCTAAAAATGGCCAGTTTGGGGGGATTTCTGATTGATTGGGATCTGCATTTTTCTCTTACATTAGAACAAAGAATATTTTCTTTATCAGACTACCAACTCACCCCATGTGTTAACAAAGGCAGGGATCCAGGTCTTGATGATCTGTGTGGGAGGAGCAAGGTTACAAGTTCATGTACAAACAAAATTATGTTGTTAAAACAACAACTCGAGAGGGCATCAGACCTAGACCTTCCTAATTTTCAATTCCTCCGTTTATCTTACAAGCAGCATAAAAAAAACAAATAGAAATTTAAAAAATATAATATGAATGGAAATTCAATTGGTGACTTCAAGTTTGTTGTTTGTTGTTGGTGTTGGTGCTGAGAGAGCAAAAATGCCTGTAAACCATCCCCTCGCACCCGCTCCCCCTGGATCTGCCTATGCAACCATCCATATCTTGAAAATTCTTGTTACACCAATATAAAAATATTCTTTGTCCTTATGGGAAACTGCAGGCAAGTACAATTTTTGACAATTTATAAGAGTTGTCATCCAGTATTCTTCCAGTTCATATAGAGACAGGATAGAGAGTTTCTGTATGAGTGTTAAGTATAGTTATCATGAATTATTATCTATATGGGAGTTTTAAGCCGTACAATATTAAGCCATATTGTACGGCTTCAATTTTACGCTTGCGCAAAGCAGTGACCAGCCTTCTGGTATATGTAAAGATAATAATAATTATATTGGATGGCTTCATTTCATGAAATACCGGGAATATTGCACTCGTTAGGGCCAATATTGCACTCATCTTCGATTCGTGCAATATTCCCTGGTATTCCATTTATTGCCATCCAATATTATATAAATATCATAAAATGGTATAACATGATATTTAAAGATATGAAAATCAAGCTTTTCCCACCAAATTCATAATGGTTTGGGAGGTCTGCTTACGGTAAACTGCAGGCAAGAACGATCTTTGGCATTTGATAAGAGTTGTCCTCTAGCACGAGAATTTTCATAGGAAGGTGCATGACAATTATCATGAACAATCATTAATTGAGATGAAAAAAAATTATTTACAAAAGATGAAAGAATCGCCTTTTTGCCTCCAAATTCACAATGCTTTAGAGGTCAGCTTACAGTACGACAGGCAAGTACGATCTTTGGCATTTGATAAGAGTTTTTGTCTAGTAGTCGCCCCCCTCGTATCTCGAGAGGGGAAAGAGTTTCTGCATGAGTCTTCAGGTTAGTTGTCATGAACAATCATTAAATGGTATGACATGATTTTAGAATGGAAAATAACTCTTTTTGCTTCCAAATTCACAAGGTTTGGAAGGTCTGCTTACGGTAAGCTACAGGCAAGAACAATCTTTGGCATTTGATAAGAGTTGTCGTCTAGTAACCGTCCCCCTCGTATCGTGAAGTGGCAGTCCTGATGAGGCTTGCCGGGTCGTTGGAAGAAGTCACAGTAGATGTATCCCAACATTCCCTCCGTCTGATGCTTCACTTCCTAATGGGTGAAAAAATACAATCATTAATTCACAAAATGATAATACAAAAAGTTTACTAAGAAAAGGTCCTAAGAGTATACAAATGTGATTTTAACATTTACAATCCAAAAGAGAAATTTAATCTTTTTTTAAAAGAACTTGTTCCAGATAAAATGAAATGACTCTTTGCAGTACAAAGGAACTTTTATTCAGCTGCCCCACAACCATGAGGTGTGGTTACCCATGTGCCTGATGCGTGTAAGAATCAAAGCACCAAAAGCAGGAATCAAACCTGTGAGTGTAAACGCATACTGGGTAGTTGTGAGACAAATAAATTACAACATAAATTATCATTATTCTGCCACAGTTTGATTGAATGAATACCGTTCAAAATCTATATTTGTCTAATTGTTTCTTTTACATTATTTATTAGTCTAACAGGGGCTGAGGAAAATACTGAATATTGAAACTACCAATTTCAGCACATCTGGAGCCCAGACCTCCCCATGATCAGGTGGAACATTCTCCAGCTCTATATTGTAGAGTTTATCCATGAGAAATTGGAGACCTTCCATACAAGCTCCAAGGGAGAAATAAGGTGCATAGTCGGAGGGACTGATAGCATATCTGAAAATACAAGATTATGTCAACAAAATGTTAGTTGAAGTAAAATGATTGAATATTTGCAAAACAACATATATTTATAAATATTTAACATCTTTATGTCTATTACTGCACATTTCAAACACTTCTTCAAATTGTATTCAGTATCAATTTTGTTTTGTATTCTATATCTGTATAAATAGCATTACTTGCTTAATAAACAATGGGGTCTTGCCCAACAAGGTAATTCTAGGCTTTCCTAAAGTTCTCAAGATCCATTTCTTGTAGTATGATAATTTTGATTGATTTGACATTTCAATTACATATTTTTTTTTTGTCACAAGCGATTATAAATCTTTCAAATGTGAGGCGAGGTGAATGAGTACTTGGCAAGGATATTTATGATAATAATAATAATAATAATAATAATAATAATGCTATTTATATAGCGCCAAATCCACTCTGTGGAGTGTTCAAGGCGCGTTAAGAGGAAAATGCATCTTGAAATGATGTGAATGCAGGCTTAAGCCACAGTAAGAATAAATTTTGGCCACAGATATCCTTTAAGAATATTAATATTTTGTTTACCTCTCACTTCGAGCCATCCCCATATAGAATGGTGGATCCCACGCATGTAGAACCTGAACAGGGTCGAAAGGAATGTAAGGTATCACTCTATGAAATATCTTGTTATTATTATCATTATTATAATTTCATTTGGCAACTTCGTAACATCAAAAATATACATAAAAAATGATTCAAGCAGATTAATTCAATATGAATTCAACATTTAATCAGAATACCGAAGTTAAGCTTGATCCTAAAGACTAAGTCAACATTCTTTATAGGGATGTTAACAAAGTTTAACATATGCAACTGGAGGAGTGGCAGAAACAAATAAGTGAGAAAAGAATGAAGTCCACTCGCAAAATAAGAAAACTTGGGAGAGTTGCAGATTACTTACTGAAGAATAATTATTTACTAAAGGAGAATTACTTACTGAAGAATTATTTACTGAAGAATAACTTACTGAAGAATTATTTACCAAAAATTACTTACTGAAGAATTATTTACTGAAAAATTACTTACTGCGGATGATGGGTTATTATGGGCCTTTGCTCTTCTCAACTCTTCCATCTCTTTCTCAACTCTGCAAAAATATGAACCACAGGAAGCTCAGTTACAACTCAATACCAAATAATTTCTATCAAGGTAATTTCACGATTAAAAAACTTCTTTCAGAATGTGTACTAGGAAATGATTACACCTGTTTTAATGGGGAAATTTGAATAATTTCTGCAGTCCCAACATAAAATCTGAATAGACAAAAAAAAAAAAAAAAGAAGAATTGAGAACAGAGGTGTATCAGCCTAGCAGTGTTATTGCATCATAAACTGACCTATTATTGTCTCTCAGTGCTCAGTGTACACACATGGGAACTCTTGTCAAATAAGCCACCCCTTTAATAGTAGAGATCATAAACAGCAGGAATGACAAGATTTACTGACCTATCAAACAGCTTCTCGGAGGTAGCAGTCAGGAAAGACATGACATTCTCTGGACTACCCGCCATGGTTCCCCTCAGCGCTCGGTGGGCCCAGGTTGGAAACTCAACCAGGTTGGCTAACTCATGACGTCCGGCGAGGAGACGGTCAAGGATTTCAGACTGGTCTTGGTTCGGATGCAGGTAGATCTTGTATGATGCTTCTCTCAACTGGTCAAAAAAGTTACAATGGTTAAATTTCATAAGAATTTAGATTCACAACAACAATCACATTGTTTCATTGGAATAGATGACAACTCGTCCAGCAAATAAACCTCAAATGATTTAATATAAGGGCTCTCACTTTGAGTGAATTAATAAACTCCATGTAAAAGTTTGGAAATCTGAGTTTGGGCATTAATTTCTCCAAATTCCAAATTTTACACAATACATATTTGATATCATTCAAAAGATCATTTAACCCTAAAAAGACTGGGGAGGGCCTTTTAGGCCCACCCTACACGTTTCGCGCAATAAGTCCGCAACAACAACAAAAATTCACCGCAGATTTTTTAGACAATTTTCCTTCACTCATCGCGCAACTTTCGAGACCAAATTTAGCACGCTCGCATAAATGAAACTACACTTACCACATCATTAGGGCTATCACTGTTGAGAGAGTTAATTGTAACATTGTTACCATCCACAGTGAACGAGTGTCTAATATGCGGCGGTATCATGTCTTTAGCAACACTGTGTCCGATCTGTGTATTCTGTAGAAAGTAGCTTCCAAGCATTAGAAGTTCCTCGTTCAAACTCACAAACTTCTTCCTCTGAGAAAACAAAAGATAGTTGCAATATGAATTATAGCAAAAGGGGGTAAGTATAACATACCCTATGATTGTGCATAAAAATTATTAAAACCTATATTTTTAAAAATAATTCTTGCCTTATCCCAACATGGATAAATACTGATTGACAGTGCTACATTTTTTTATTCATTTAAAACAAATTATTGCCTACTTGTTGGTGACAATACTATAGGAATTTTCAAGTGTGCTCACATTTCTGTTGTGAAATTGGCAAGTCTTGAAATGGTTGTCCTATTTACAATATTTTACATTTTCACACTGTTAGGCCCTCAAACTGGCATCTCTGGAAACGATTGTGTACCCTTTTATCATTTCAAAATTTATCAGCGCCAAATTTTCAAATTCATCAGGCCCCCTAGGTTGTGAAATCCTGGATGCACACCTGATACAGTTGGATGTATATAACTGTATCCTTATATTCTGAATAATCATCAATTTTCTTAGATTCTGATAAAATACAATTATTTGTAAAAGATGAAGATTACAGCTCTAGATTGACAGTACTGACATAAATAACTTTTGTATTCTTTCAACTTCTGTATCTATTATCTCTTCCAAATATTAATAAAGGACACACTGGGAGAACAGTGTTTGATATGAAGGGACTACCTTGTCTACAGAAAATGTAATAATAATACTCAGGGAATAATTTCCAAGGTATCACATCACAATTTTCTATGCATTTTAGCATTATTGCTATACTAAAGATGTTTTGTGTAGTAACTATTTCACATAGAACTATACAGTAGTGTTGAAAATGTTTCCTCAATGTCTAAAACTGTTAATCAAATGTGGAAAGCAAAATTATTCTCTGGTAATAATACTGACATAATCTGCAGCTAATTACTTTGAATAGGCCAAATGGGTCAAATGTCAAAAGAGTCTCACAATGCTTTCTTCAAGATGTATCCCACTCTGCTCAAAATCAAACATGAAAAGTTGAGCAACCCTCTGAGATTCCTCATCCATTGATGACATCACAGCACGGTCGTCAAGGAGACGGCGTAATGAACGATGTAGCTCAACATTTGTATTTAATCTGTAAAAAAGAATGAGCATGCATTTTTAAATAAATAATTTCATATACGCTTTAACTCTTTGCATTATTTCCTTTCTATGCAAAAAAAGGAACGGATTGGAGATGAGAGATCATGGAATATGTTAGTGAAACAAATAATAATTCTTGAGAGCTTATTGGTATATTCAATAACTTCTTGGAGGACTATGGACCAAGGATATGGTTTATGATTATTTCCAATATCCATGAACATAAATACAGTTGATTAATTGAGAACAACATATTAATCCTTATAAAAATTCTGTGACAAATATTCACTCAGCGAAAATACTAAAGAAATAAATATATTGAGCTCAGTATCCATTTATTCAGTCAATGATCTTAAATGGACTTGCGGCCCGCTAAGTTTGTAAATCTGAAGTGGCTAATCAAGCACAATGTGATGCATTATTGTCTTTAGTTATCATTTATATTTGAAAATGTCAAATGAAATTCTTACACTTCTACTGTGGCGCTGACAGCCATACAAGCATTCTCTGCAGCCTTTCGGAACCTCTCGTCCGGGTGGGCTATCCGTACAAAGTCAGACTGAAGCAATTGAAGAAGAGAGAAAAAACACAAAAATAATTGTTTCTCTGAAAACTAGAAAATATCATTGTCACTAATTCAGAAGCTCGATATGTAATGATGACATCACTCTAGCAAGTATTATGGATTTCCTGTTAATCAAGAAGAGTATGCACTGAAAAGAGTTCTAAAAAAGAGTTCACTAGCAAGTGACACTTAGGGGGTGTTGTTCAAAATCAACTGCAAATCAACTGCAACTTTGCAAATAGTAAGGCGCATATTCACTCGTGCACAGTTTGCTCTTCTAACAAGATGCGCATAAAACAATGATTTTGATTGGCACGTTCCGATCAACTGCAACTTGCAACTTTTGAACAACACCCACTAAGCTATGGATAGCTTCATTTTTACCTTTTTATTATTTTTATTTTCATCAAATAAACCTAAAAATTATCAGCAGACTTACAAGATTAGCCATGCTTTCATTTCAACTTGTGGAGGACCTGATCTGTGCCTCACTATTATGAAGAATGAATAGTATCAGTTCTTGTGCTGAATGATTTATAACCTTACAAGAATAGCATTTAACAATGTAGTCAAGTCTTTTTTCATTTAACTTTAAGAATGACTTGGTGAAGTGAAACAAAGCCCAAGATTCATTGAAAACTTCTACTTCTATTGGAGTTCCTTTATTCGTTCCTCCTTGCTCTGTGATTGGCTGCCCTTCACATCCTGTTCTTTCTTTCTCTCCACCTCCTCGTTTATTTTTTTCTATATACTTGTGTGTTCACTTCATTTCCTTGTCATTTCGCTTATGATTATGATCTGCTAGGATCGAAAGCTCAAGCTCCTTTTTGACTTCATCTTACTCCACAGCTCTCCATTATTGGATAAGAAGTTTCAGCAGTTCTCCTTATTTATTTAAAACTTCTAGTTATATAGATCGATTAGAAGTTCCAGAATAACAGACTTACGAGATCAGCAACTCTGCAGAGAGCATCTGAAAGCTTATCAAAAAGTACAACGACCTCAGGACAGGGTTGGGTGTGGATGACCTCATTCAAAAGTTCTTTGACCTCTGCCAAACTCTTCTCCTGCGCCTCTAGAAATCCTTCCGGTCTCGTCAATTCCGGCATTCCAAACAGACCCTGCGTAAAAAAGTTCAACATGACCAATTATAAACGCAAATTCCTGCCCTTGGTAGGTGCTATGCAGATTTCAACATAAAAAAAACTCATCTGTACCTAGGAGATCACTTCTGGTTATAGACAAACAAGCATGTGTGTTCACTTTTGGTAGCTTTTAGAACAGTGAGGTTTGTTATCAACTGTATATATTTTTATATCAAAATTTTATTACGCGGTGGGGTGTTTCTGTGCTGCAGCATCTATCAATGTCTGTATGGTGACACAATCACAGTATAGTCTATCAAATTGTACATGGCATTCATAATATCTACATTGTTTTCTCTTGAGAATAGTCAAATAGAAATAGGTTTTCAGGACAAAGGGTGGATTCACGCTTATAATTTTACGTTTTGAATTAATACCTACATCCCTACCTGCCAACATGAAGAGGAAATTAGTAATAATTCAACAACATATTAGTAATCATATTATACATTGAAGTGAATGATGCATATGTTGCAAAAATTAGTAATCTTTCCTGGAATTACCATTAAACTTGACAAATTTGATGCCAAAATTAGTAATATTAAATGATTACTGTTGGCAGCTATGTACATCCAATGAGTCTGGTGCACCTTAAAGAAGATAGTTGACAAGGAATATTATTTTTGATTGGCATCAGTGCATAAGTGAAATAAAAGAACAATTTGATAGACAACTAACCACATTCTTTCCCGACCTATCGAGTTTCCTATTCATCTTTGCGTTGAATGCGGCTCCAAGAGGGGACCACGTAGCGACCGGTCTTGCCTGTCTCGATGGAGGTGGACATCTCGGTGTAGCTAGCTGTCTCTTGATACAGCCAACGATACTCCGTCTAAACGATGCCATTCTTGATGCTGGTTTGGTTCATCAATGATATTCTGATCTGCAAAGGAGAAATCAAAAGCACATTTACTTCTACTTCTACAAAGATACTTTATTATGGCAGGATCCATAAGTCAGGATATAGTGCTAAGGAAAGTTTGGAACATGTGTTCAATAACTTTAGATGCTCTCTTGAAGGCATCCAATGAGTCTGGAATTAATCCCCCACCCCTGGCCATTTATGAGAACTCACAAATTAATAACCCTGCCTAGTTGGGGTTAAAATTACGGCAAAAGTGCAAATATTTTTTGTTCAAATCATGCCAACAGTGGCCAAAACATAGCTCTAGCATAATAAGAAGTGGAGATAAAAGATCAAATTTAAAAAGTTAAACCAAGACAAGATTCTTTTTCTTTTTTTTTTTTTTTTTGTCAGTGTGCTCAGGCAGCTCTTCCACTTCCTCAAGATTTTAGTTCAAGTTGCCTTCTGAAATTTTGGGCATTTGTTTCTCTTCACCTTTTCGAAGATTTTGATGAAATGAATACTTTTTCCGTTTCTGAACATTCTTTTCGTGCATCATATGCACGCGTGGCAGGGAGCGGGACAAGGGGTGTAGAGGCGCGGGCGTCGTGGGGCCAGCAGCGACGGGCGGTCTCGCTTGGACTCGGGAGCAAGCGACTCAGCGGCGCTGTCGACATTCTCCACATAAAGATAATATTATTCTCGTACAAAAGATTTATCAAAAGATTCATTAAAATTACCAAAAAATAACGCGAATGTTTATGCAATCATTGAACTCATAAGTGTCTGTAAATGTGAAATATTTACCTTCCTTTCATCTGTTGAGCAGATCCGAAATTTCATGAAACCAACTGGTGAGGCGTTCCATACACGTATTTATGAAATGCCAGCAATGCACAGAACTCTGAAAACATTTTTTCTTTTTCTTCTGTGGTGAGCCTGTCTCTTATACACATCTAGATGTGTATAAGAGACAG
>BQKZ01005672.1:8258-18435 GCA_036244855.1 Temnopleurus reevesii | reverse complement strand
TTAATATTGGTCATTAAGTACTTAATGGTACCTAAGGACAAACGGATACGCAAATTAATTGCCATAAAATGATTGGATAGAAATTAGTCTGGTCGCGATCTACACCTAAAATGCCGTAATAATCAACTTTGATTGTGGGCGTAAACGGAAAGACAAGACAAGACAATCCGAATTTCGCTAGATTTTTCGCGATTTGTTCATTGGAGGAAAGTTGTAATGACGTCACCATTATACAACGTCAAGTTTGTCGTGACGTCATCGCAGGTGTTTCATAAGAAGTGGATGAGAGCGTCGACTGCTAATCGCAATTTACCCATCAAGAACAATTATTTCGAGCGTTTTTAAGCAGTTCTGTTATTTTGGAAACAGATGAAAGGGAAATAAATTGATGTGGATGAACCTCGACATTCGTTTCAAGGTATGTATTCGTTAAAAGACTGTAAAGAGTGAGACAAAGAATTTTTGTTTGTCGTTTGTTTCTTCCGAATCTGCCATTGATTGAGACTGTGTACAAATAAGAGAGTAAATGCGTGTGGTATGATAGGGAAGCCGAACTTCGTGGGGTGCGGCATTGCTGTGAAGAAAATTGTATACAGATAATCATCCAATTTTTGTTCTTTGTCCAGGTTGGATTTTATTTTTCCCAAGGAATGTGAATACTTTATAGATTTAAGTGAAGAATCATTTTGCTAAGACTAACAATAAATACATAGACTGAAAAGTCTGATCTCTTTTTTCAAGTAGGAATCTCGTTCCGAATAACTAAGTCTAAATTTAGGAGAATACTGAAAACCAGAAAAGGCAGAATTCATTGCAAGACTTCTCAAAACAGATTGATTTCGTCTATGAAACTATGGCCCAAGATGGCCCAATATTTAATAAGGATTAAACTTTAATGGTCTCCAACTGTAACCATATCAGACAGACCTATTTTGAATGGTGTCTTACTTTTTGCTACTACTACGTTTGCCTCTTCTAAAGTTCTGACTTCAGGTGATTATAACCAGAAAAATTATGCTGGTTGAAAATACACAGTGTCCAAACTGTATCATGAGCACTAAATTGCAAGAATCAAGCATACTTAATTAAGTTTTATTTTCTAATTCCAGTTGGCTGTCTGTATACTGTTCAGCTCAGTTGTATTTGAAATAAAATCCTGACTAAGTGCTCAGACATTGGTCCTGACAGCAAATATTTGCTCTTTGACTTAGCAAGGAAGAGGTGGATGTTCCTTCAATACAGTCAATACCGTGATCTAGTAAATGCACTGGGATTATTCAAGCTGAAGTAAGACACAAAATTACCTAACTTACCTGTTAACATTATTTGACACCACATTTACTGAAGGAAGAAGGACAATGATCAAAGTATCTGTGAACAATTAATACAATGTAGAGTAATTACTTTGACATGGTTTAATTATTGATTGTCTGGGTTTACCTTTGCTCACTTTCTGGATTTTAAATGATTTACATGATGTATTATTTATTCCAAGAATCCAAGTCAGGAACCAAGGCAGTTTATATCAGGCAGTCATAGAGTGAAGACCTGTCTACTTTTCCTCTCTGTACTATAGTTGAACCACGCTTATAAGGCCATCCTACAATTTGGTGGCAGCGGTGGGATTCTGGTTTTGTTTAACAATTAATTTTTCTTTCATCTGCAGATCATCAATAACTAGGACAAGATCTGGGTACACTTTAGGAGACAATAACTTGATGAACCTAACCAAGACCGGTTTATTTCTCTGCATACTTTGTGTTCTGATTGCATACTTCTGGCCGTTTGGTTCCACGATGTCGCTCTACAGGAATGGCATGTTCATTGTGAAGGGGCTGAGAGAATTCTGCAAGTAAGTTGACAGAGTTCTGTAAAAGCCAATATTTTGAAATTAGATTTTAAAGAATTCACTGAATTTCAGACCTCTCACACATTAACGAGTTGCTATTTTCACATTTTGAAAGATAATTGTACATAAGTCTATGGGAATTCCAATGTGTGAATTTATTTTTGCATATTCATGGTCGCGAAATTCACGAAAATAAAACCCCAGCAAAAATATCTGCTTGTAAAGTAGATTGCTGTAATCTCCAATGTTTTTACAAATCATTTGCACAGGGCTGATGGACTGTGCAAAAGAACCCCAGTATACCAGTGAAATATATGTTAATTCAAGACCATGTGCATCAAAAACATGATGCTTCTTTAGGCTTGTTTGTCAAATTAATGAAGAATAAAATTCTATAATGAAATATATTTTAGATGGTCTCACAATCAAACTGCTAAAAGTTCTTTATGGTTCTTTTTATCTGCCTGAAATTCATGCCTGATGTTATTCCTGTCAATATTTCCCTCTCTTCTTTTTTTTCATTAACGCCTTATACAATTTGCAATGGTGATGTTGAAAATTAATAGAGGTTGTACAGTCTGTGTGACTTCTGTAGAACTTAAACACCTTTAAATAGGAATTCCTTTCTCATTGATATTGAAGTTGTTCCTGCTATTATCATTTTCAAAAATGTGAATTTACCCTTACAGAAGTGGCTATGAGCATGCAGCAAAGTCATTTGACAAGACAGCATTGGACGTTGATGTTTCCAACCAAGTGTTCCTTATCACTGGTGCTAACAGTGGTATCGGCAAGAGTGCTGCACTTGCAGTGGCACAAAGAGGTAAGTTGGATTCATCTAAAAAACGAAAAATGTGGGATCATACATTTGTAATTCCGAGTATTCTGGTATTTTGTTGTCGAAGACTCCAACCATCTAAAAATCTGAAGATTTTTCTCCCCAAGAAACCACTAGCAAACCAGCAACTCCCCACTCGATATGCAAGTGCACATACAACTAGGAAAAAAAAAGTTAACTTTTGACCTGAATTAATGCAAATAGAGCAATATATCCACCTTTACCAAATATTGTTGAAAATTGTTTCAGAGAAATTAAGTGGAGCTCATTTGACTTGCGCATTGAAGAATAAATTCAGCATCAGTTTGCAGAAAAAAAATGAAACATGTTTATATCAGGTGTATGTAAACTTTTGTTAAAATAATGTGAAGATATTAGATTCGAAATGAATAATAGGTCAGATCCCCAAATGAAGCAGTGATAATTTAGCTGGGCTTGTGGGGTCTCTCTGAGCCATCTCTCGATATTCTATTGGGTTTTTTTTTACCCCTCAAGTCAAATCTTCTTAAAGTTGCGGTTATTTCCTCAGTTCCGACAAGGAGGGGGCCAAAACATAGTGAAGGGACGAAGACTTGAAAAGATGTTTGACTTCAGGAAGATTCAACTTCGGCAAGGTTGACTTAATATTCAAATACATGAGAATGAAAATGTCCTAAACAGGAGGTAAAACATTACCTGAAAAATCATTCTAATTCAAATTTTGATAAGTGCATCATTAATTATGATATATTCCCTTACTTATCCAGGTGGTACAGTGCATATGGTATGTAGGAATCAAAGCAGAGGAGAAGAGGCCAGGAATGAGATAGAAACAACTACAGGCAATGAGGTAATAAAAAATACAAGCATTAACCCCTTCTGTTTTGTGTTTCATAAAGATATCATAAGGAACACATGATTCTGCGAATGACTGATGAATGTGTCTGTCACTCAAGGATAGCCTAAGTCTCAATATTGATACCTGAGAAATGGTCATAAGTGGTTCGTAGATTTGTGTGTGCCACTATGAACAGCTTTATGAAACAGGTCCCTGGGTTGTGTTTCATAAATATGTTGGTATGGTACACACGACAGTACTACGACTGCAGATCCTTTCTTGCAACCAATGATAGTGTTGATACCTGAGAATGGAACACCATTCGTTCATAGAGTCATCCGTACTTCTACAAACAGTTTTATGAAACCGGTCCCAGGACACATTTTGCATTTTGCATTTTCGTTCAATATCTTTTTATCCATGGCCAGTAAAATATCACAAATGCATGAGCAGGAAGAGAGAACAAAACATTGAATGTAGAATCCATTTCGTTGTGTAACCATTTGCTATTTGATGCAGAGAATTCTTTAAAGGAAGATAATTAAAATTCTGTCATAAATCTTTCATCAATTGGCAACACAATAAGCAGTAAATAAAAAAAAATAATAAAATCATGATTTTCCATGTCTATTGCAAAAATTTGACTTTTATGCACACTTTTAAATAATTGAAAATTACAGAGGATGTCAATGCATTAATTTAAGCTAAATGTCTTATAGCATAGAAATCTAGCTTTCAGAAAACGTCTTGAAAAAAAGTGTTAACTCTTTTCTTTTTGTTGTTTTTTTCAGAAAGTTTTTCTTCATGTTGTTGATATGTCAGACTCACAAAGGGTTTCCAACTTTGCAAAGGAGTTTGCAGAAAGTGGGAAAGAATTAAATGTTCTGGTAAGTGTGATGATACAAAATGTTACATTAACATTCATCTTTGCTTTGCAAGTATTCAGAGTTTCTTTGTCTCAATTTGTTGAGCTCAATATTGGATGTGCTCTTTGTATGTGCAAATTGATGAACTACGTATTCACATATTTTATAATACAATCTGTTTCTAATCACATTTTAAGTATGAAACATAATGTCACAGCTGTTTTGCAAGCATTCATTGTTTACCCATGTATAATTATTGGTGTTTTCTTGTACTAGTTCCATCAATATTTTACCATATTGTGCTTCATCCAAGTCTGTTTGTAACAATGCATTTGTAACAATACATTTGACCTATAAGGCATCAAATCCACTAAGATTTTAGTGCCCAAGGTGCGCACAAAAAGAAAATAAGAGAGTGTGAAATAACACAGAATAGCATAGCAGAAGAAAGACATCAGACGACTAGAATAATAAACAATATATGGTAAGAAGTCAAAACATATTGAAAATATGTATTAAAAAATATTCAGATATATGAATTAATTTCCTTTGTTCAATTAATCTTCATCCAGGTGAATAATGCTGGTTGCATGGTGAATTCACGTGAGAAGACATCAGCAGGTTATGAAGTGAATTTTGCGACCAATAGCCTTGGCATGTACATCCTCACATCACTACTCATCCCTGTGCTACAGAAAGCAGAGAATGCCAGAGTGGTATGTTGACTTGCAATGTGGAGAGATATGATGGATTTTACAGAAGATTGTGTTATGCAGGAAAATGAACAAACTTGTAGCACCCTCTTATGTGGTGTTGCTCAAAATCAACTGCAACTTTGCCAATTGTAACGCGCATTTTCATTCGCGCGCGGTATGTGCATTTAACAAGACGCGCCTCAAACAATGATTTTGATTGGCGCGTTCCGATCAACTGCAACTTGCAATCAGTTGCAACTTTTGAGCAACACCCCCTTAGTGATCTTTCTATTCTCTTTATTCATAACTCCGTTTAAGTAAAACCCTGGCCAAGCAGCCATCTGACAAGGAGGCCTAGATGGCATTGTAACCCATGGGCTAGTTAATCTCAGTCATGGGAACCTGTTCAAGATAGACCCAACCTCCTTGATGATGTAGAGCTAGCACAGGAGTTCCTGCTGTTGCCAGGCAACAACAGATCACGATATTGGGGGGGGGGGGTGGGAGGGTTACACAAGGGGGGACACAGTGGGGGACAATTTATAATTAAAACAAAACAAAGAAACCCCTGCAGTATCAAACTGCACTGTTATAATTGTAATGAGAATAAACAATTATTCTAATGCAATCAAGAAAATGTTTTTTGTACCTCAAAGTTGTTTGGGAAAATCTTTTTCAGTATTCTCATCAAATAAATTACTAGCAACTTCTGCAAATATGTTCTTGAAATAACAAATACAAAAACAAAACAGCCATGTGAAAATATCCTGATGTACAGTACTGCAAAGAATAAAATGTTAAAGGGCCATTTATTTTATAATTTGTCATTGAAAATTGAAAAAAAGGTCCTCTCTTCACTTGTGGATATGAAAAGCCTAAATTGTTTGTTCTCCTCACAGATTACAGTGTCGTCTGGTGGTATGTACACTCAGAAGCTTGATCTGAACAACCTGCAAAGTGAAAAGATGGGAACCTTTGATGGAACTATGTCATATGCTCACCAGAAAGTAAGAAAATGTGAATTATATGAGATGTTTCATACTGAGTTTGTCAATAAAATTGATTTGAACAATGAACCAAACAAAAAGAGATACCCAGAAATGAGGTTCTTCACCATGTATCTGGGTCAGATAGAAACTTTGGGCTTGCAGATCATCATGTCTGGCCCATATCTGACTTAAATCTTAGCTACCTCTGACAATATATCTGACTGAGATTTGACTGATCTACATTTTTTTCCATCTTTCCTTATATAGCTGAAGCAATTGATTATGAAGAAACAGTAATACAAGTTCTTCTCAGTGCAGCATTTAAGTTTAACAGACACCTACTGACCTACACATACATGCCTGACTTAAATGTGATTAATTTCCCTATTTTCCATCTTGCCTAACGTAGCGACAACAAGTGGTCATGACTGAACAGTGGGCCAAGAGATACCAGAAATCAAGTTCTTCGCTATGTGTCTAGATTGAACAGACACCTAATGACCTACATGTACATGCCAGACTCACATATGATTTATCTATTGTCCTTTCCATCTTGCTTAACATAGCGACAACAAGTGATCATGACTGAACAGTGGGCCAAGAGATACCCAGAAATCAAGTTCTTCACGATGCACCCTGGCTGGGCGGACACTCCTGCTGTACGGACCTCTATGCCTGATTTCTACGCTTCATTCAAGAATAAACTGAGGACACCAGAGCAGGGAGCTGATACGGTCGTCTGGCTTTGCTTGGCTAAGGCTGCGTTAGATGGGCAGAGTGGAGGATTCTATCTTGGTAGGTTTTTTGGTTTTTTGGGGGAGGCAAATTGGGCTATTTCAGACCAAGCTGTTCCTGCCTGATTTAGGGATGCTTGACAGTTTGAATATTGATTTGATTTATTTATTTTCCATTTAAAAACATACTATATATAAAAAAATAAATGTGAACAATATCGAGCAAACATAGATTGAAACAAAATTACAAAGGAAAATCACATACAGATATTTACAGGATAATTGTTTACAAATAAAGGATTGAATTAAACAACAAAGCAATTATGATTATGAAATGGAGGGGTGTGCTGGAAAAAGCAAGGCTTGTGATACACACACACATGATGCAAACAATTTTCTGTTTAAGTGATGTTTCTCTCAAGGCCATCGCATTAAAGGTTTGAAATCCCATTTCCTTTGAATGTTGTGAATAAAAATTTTGCAAAAGCAAATCTGCTCAAAAAAATTGGGGGCAAAGTCAACTGAAATATTCATCATCACTGTGCTTTTTCTGGCCCTTTTTACCCTTACTTTGTTCTCCCATTATTCATTTTTTAAGACAATGTTGAATTAATTCTTGCAGATTTGAATATGTACTGTAAATACAGACATTTGTATTATTTTGGTGGGGAAAATCATATAATATTATGTGTACCGGGTAAGAGAGTGGAACCTTGTTATATCAAGGTCGTTTATAACAACATTCCTCATATAACTAGGTTAATTTCATTGTCTGATGTCTTGGTATTCTTTTATTTTTACTTGATGTGAAAAGATTCCTGATATGACATGGTCATTTTCATGGTCTCAAAGAATATTTTTGACCCGTTTCTTCTCATTTTCCTTCAGATCGTAAACCACAATCCAAGCATTTCGCCCTTGCATGGACAAAATCGTCAGCTAGAGAAGAAGAGAAGCTCATGACTGTTCTAGAAGACATGGCTGCCAGCTTCAGGAAATGATAGCTGTGATGTTATTTCATTATTCAATTCAATTACTGTACTATCAAATTTTATAGTCATCTTCATATGAATCATGTATACAAAACATTGGTAATTTTCCAACAAATCAATTATGACCCTTTAACTTTTACTTGATTTTAACTGTTATCGATGGTAGCTACATGGCCAATCAGCGTCAGGGATTCACCACAATTTTTTTAATGACTCTGGTGTTAGTATTATTATCATTATTTTTAATGAGTTTCTTTTGATTGGACCAAAATGTATGATTGGTAGAGGCTTCAGAACGATATCGATACCATCTACTGTTTAGCGGAATAATATGCAGTGTTAATTTTTCGCGGTTGGTCAGTCTATAAATATTTTCGCGGGGAATTATGAAAAAAGTATAATCTCTCGACCTGACGAATAAAG
The DNA here is from genome assembly GCA_036244855.1 of Temnopleurus reevesii. Lineage (NCBI taxonomy): Eukaryota > Metazoa > Echinodermata > Echinoidea > Temnopleuroida > Temnopleuridae > Temnopleurus > Temnopleurus reevesii. Next base: position 10,232 of record BQKZ01005672.1, on the reverse strand, counting down.
ATTTTTGAAAAAACTGAAAGTGATTACTGCTACCAAAGAATGCTTTTAAATGCCGACAAATTAGAAAGAATGAACCTATAACATATGAGAAAAGTGACCTTTATGAACTTTAAAGAAAGTGTCGACATCCTTCCTTCAGTCCAAGAAAGTTATTGTTTCCAACGTTTGTTTATACTTGGACGGATCCTTTATCTGTTGTGGTCTAGAGTAGTATTTCAGTCTTCATATACTTCGTATTCTGTTGGTATTCAGTTTAGGACTTCAAGTATATAGACCGTAGTCTACATTAGAGTTCAACTGTAGTTATAGTACAGTGGAAATTAGTATATCAAGGTGCTTTGACGTCCGACCCATCGAAATACATTTTTATAGCAGGGGAATAAAACTGTAAGTTATAAACAGCAGCGATCAGATTCTTAGCTCTTTATATCAGTTGTTTTGTTATATCAGATCTCTCTATACCAAGTTTCCTCTGTAATTTTGATGTATATTTTGGTTGCAAAGGACATTTCTCCATTTAATACACATGGAGATGCAAGTTGTTGTATTTTACGACAAAATACTATTCTTTAGACTGATTCCCTTTGTATCTATGAAATAGTGTTAGATGTAGATATCCAGAATGTAGACTCATTGTGTGGTGTAAATTCTGATCTTTCTAATTAATATCTTGCCAAAATACCATCGCACAAATCTATATTTTCTTTGGTGGCCTTAAGATTGGACTTGGATATCATATACGTTGATGCAGTGGTGGATTCAGGATTATGAAATGCAAAGGACAATAATAATAATAGTTATGAACGGCTTTTATATAGCACTTATCAACTCTGAGAGCTCCCTAAGCGCCCTGCAATTGCAGCATAATTACCCTGGATTTAGCCCGGCAGCCACCAGCGTACTTTTCAAAGAATAAATATTCCTACCAGGTACCCATTCACCTCAACAGGGTTGAGTGCAGCACAATGCGGATGAATTTCTTGCTGAAAGAAATTAAGGCCATGGATCGAACCTATGACCCTCTGGTTGAAAGGCGAGATTTATCACCACTACACCATGGCGCCTCCACAATAATTTATATGGAAATGTAATGGATGATTCCCCATTTTTCATGAGCCTAGGGGGATGCTCTATTTCCCTCCATACCCCTGCATGACTTTACCACTGAAGAGTGAAAAAAATCTGTAGCAATGAAGTTGCACTCATATTTTTCATTGCATTATATCATTTTCCGAGGTTTTGGGGGATTGGGAAAGCTTAGCTGTTATTTGATCTGCAGAGTGAACATGACATTAAATAGGTAAACAGATTTTGATGCCTCACAATATTGTTCAATTGATGTATGTTTGATGATGTATACTATTCGTAAAATGTTTAACTTCATAATATTTATATTGTAATTGTATTGGTAGTCATATTTAATACGCATAATTATGTAATGTTAATATTGAATGAAGATAATAATGTTTCGTTTTATTCCACTATTTGCTGTATTCATGATGAATCACCTGACAAGTACTATTTTTTCAGGAGGATTTTGTGTGTGAGTAAAGTGTAATCTTCAGTCTTATCACTTAGTGAGCTGTAATTTTGATAAATCCTGCAAGCTTATTGGTCAATTTTTCTAAGAGATAATCCCATATCGTCTCTTTTATTTATTTTTCAAGATGAAACAAGTGATATCACACCGTATCACTTGTTTTTGTTTTGTTGATGTTGTTGTTATTATCTTTGCTATCATTTTTACAATCGTTTTGGGCATGCGCAGTGGTAATTTCAATCAAGTGATATTAACCCGTATCACTTGGGGAAATTCAAGGCGCGCGTACTTAAGAACGCGTGTGACAATGATCCGCGCATACAAGCGCACACCAGTACCATGCGCGTAATGTTTACATTTACTTCAATGTTTACACTTTAAGAGATAAAATCGTTGCACCCTGCTTGTTCTTACGTAATACGGGAAATATCACC
>BQKZ01005671.1:44830-49075 GCA_036244855.1 Temnopleurus reevesii | reverse complement strand
TGGTCCTCACTAATGATGTTAATGCCATTGTTTAACATTGTTTCCATTTAAAAAATTCTCAACTGCCAGATCCTAGAGGTTATCTGAAAGATTGATCGTGCATATAAATTAAACTGGGAAACATATTACAGTTTTTTAGTAAATGGTCCTTCCTAAAACAATGCTATGAATATATAATTAGGAGTCAAATCGAAGTGAAAGTCAAAGCCCTGTACTAAAGCTCTGTGTGTATCAATAATGAGCTCGCAAAGAATTCGATACAAGTATACAAAGTATTAGGCTTTAAAATCAATGTTTAGTGTTTGAAACAAGTGAAAATCTAAAACGTCGCCTCCATAGGCTTTGTACAGGAATTAATGCGTAATCCTGATGCTTTAATTCAATATACATAGATATCTTGATAGTGCATGAATAACTTTCTTTATTTTTGGATCCTCTGTTGATTTTTCATCTATCTAAATATATTTAGATAGGACAGACAGCTTGGTTTGAGAAATTTTTAAATTATGCAACTGCAATGTGTGACAGTGTCTTTAAGGTAAAACTTAGATTCTCAATGCTGCATGTGGGGCACGATGAACTGTCAAGAACTTGATCAAATCTTAAACTTAAGCCTGATCTAGTCCTCTGCTTAGAATTGATCCAGTTCCAGGCCTTTTCCTTTCTTGTCCAAGGTTTAGTCTTCATTGATCTTGATGTGGTACTAGGATTAAACTTGATCTAGTCCTATCCTTAATGTTGATCTCATCCAGGGCGTAGGCATAATCTACTTCAGGCTCAATCTCAATTTAGTCCTATATGTAATCTTGATCAGATCGTAGGCTTCACCTGGTACCATGCCTCTTCTTGATCTAATCCTGGACGTAGTCTTGAACTTTATCTAGTACAAGGCTTGGACTTGATCTAAACCTAGACTTAGTCATGTTAATGTCTTGGGCTTAGTCTTGATGATGTCCAAGGCTTAGACTTGACACGGACCATTGCTCAGTCTTAATCTAGTCCAGGGCCTAGTCTTGATCTGTCCAAGCTTATTCTGTATGAAGTTCAGGCTTAGACCTATCTTGTCCTAGACTTGGTCTCAATCAGGTCCAAGGCTGAGTCCACATCTGGTCCCGCATGAAGGAGGGGGGATAGGTCAGCTTCAAATCCTAGTATCAAATCTGAATGTATTTCTTGGTTAAGGGCAATTTTAGATTTCTACATTTAATAATCAATTCAAATTTAAATCCAAGCTCCATTCATTCCTTCATTCAGTATGGTTCATTGAAAAGTACTTTCAACATGACCTGAAGGGCTTAATTGACAAAGTTTACATGAATAATAACACTCCATCTACAGACCTTCTAACCTCTTGAACAGAAAAAAGGGGACCATTTGACTAAAAAAGAGGGACATAAGAGAATTTCCATCAGAGTCTGTGGTAAAATCCTCATGATAATTCATAAAATGCTGCAGGAACATTGGACTGATCAAAAATTATACTCTTTCCTCTAAAGTCATCATGGTTATGAGGTTTGCATCTTATTTCTAGCGTGAATCAATTCTCCATAGAAAGATGGGGATTGAACATAAGAAAGATAAATTATTTCATGTCATTGCATCATAATAATTTTTGTTTCAAAGGATATGATTTATAGTCCATCTGCTGTCGTAGTACACCAGTCAAGATAAATTCAGCATTGTGAACATCTGTAACAAAGAAAAAAGGAAAGAGGAATACTTCTAAAAACAGTTCCAATTTTCAAAATAAAAACATGTCTTGAGTAAGTAACCCATTTTTTGCTGGGACAACAAAAAATTAATAATAATAAATCGTGAAAATTTTAAGATGCCAAAAGTTACTAAAATTCAGAAGTGTGTCTCCTTAGAGAGTATACTTTAAGTAGTAATACTAATTATGTAATCACAAATCCTAATTTTTGTTAAAGGGCGACACCTTTTTGGCCACAAGAGCAAGCCACATTTTTGGAATGGGTTCTAATTTACATAAGGCATCAGCAGTAACTGACAATTAGAGTCCCTGCTCTAGCCAAAGCTGCTTGGTGCCTACAACAAAGGACATCATAATCATACGTTCTTATATAGTGCCTAACACTCACTTTATCAGTCGTCCCTACACGCTCTACAATGTAGCATAATTACCCTGGCTCTAGCAGTGCAGCTGTAGATAGCGCTCTTCATTTGAAGAAAGAATTCTACCAGGTACCCATTCACCTCACCTGGGTCAAGTGCAGCACAATGTGGATGAATTTCTTGCTGAAGGAAATTAGTGTCATGGGTGGGTTTCGAACCTACGACCCTCTGGTTGAAAGGCGAGAGTCTAAACCACTACACCACAACGCCTCCAAGGTGCTCTATAAACCTACCTATATTGTGACTGAAGAAATCTCTACAGGATGGCATATCAGACGGAGAGCTGATCACGACGAACGCCCCCTTTCCCAGGGTGCTCTGTAAGTGGCTAATCTTCATGAGCGAGGGGCGGCAGGGGGCAAGTCTACCCCCCGCACACTCGATGATCTCTCTCAACATGTTGGCGCCAGGCTTCACGCCAGGCGTGATGTAGATCGTTACATCCTACAAGAAACAGAAAGAGAAATAGGGTAAAATGGCAACATGATTAGCAAAATATATGAGGGAGGGCTGTGAGAACAATTTAATTCCCAAATTCTTATCACTTGATCTTCATAGGCTTTTATATACCCAGCCCGATTCTTCAGATCCGGATTTAGATATTATTTTTACCGATCGTTTCAAAACAATCATTACAGACATACACACAAAAAAAAAAACATAAATGAAAGCATAGAGTCCAAATCAAAGCAAATATAAGATAAATGAGTGGTTGGCACTCCTAAAAAGCATTGCTTGTGGTCGGATTGTTAGTAAGATTACCTTACATTAAAAGAAAATACATTTTTGGAGCAGCTTCATTTGATGATTAATTTGATTTTTCCTGAATGTTGCTGATTTTGTGCATTGATCAGCAAGATGATAATAAACATAATAAGCAAATCATTATGATTATGTAATCTTGCATTTTCCAAATACCCCCGGCTAATCAGGGTCAACGCAAATCATTTAGAGATCAAAGCATTTTATCCCCATTTCATGAAACTTTCCATATAGGTACACGTAATTCTACGAACGACTGATGACCCTTACTCAAGTGCGATTCAGTGACCGGAGTTGTCATTGAGTGCAGGAAATGGGCGCCAGGGTTGTTTCATATAGCTGTTCGTAGATCTACGCGCGACTCTATGAACGATTGGTTACCCTTTCTCATCCTCGTTGATATCCCCTGGTGCTGAATCACACCAAAGAAATGGTCACCAGTCGTTCATAGAGGCATGCTTAGATATACGAACAGCTTTATGAAACATAATCCAGGGTCCCATCATAGAAAGGTTTGCAATTAATTGCTAATGAAAATAACCAATCAAGATGTTCCTTCCATTTTAATCAACATATTGGCCAGCAACCTATCAAAGTTATTCTTTTAAATTAGCAATTAATCGCAAAGCGTAGATCTACTAACAACTTTATGAAACATAAACTTGACATTCAAGGTCTTAGCATCTCAAGAATATAACATAAAAATTTAAAACAATAATAATTTCCATCAATCAAATATATCTTACCTTGAATAGTTTGTGTTTACTGGCTCTAATCAGAGATTCTCTCAGCTGGAAGGAAAACAATGTCTCCATCTCCTGGTCTAGAAGAGAAAAGTTGTTCACATCTACACCAAGAGAAAGGAATTATATAGAAAACAGATTACAAATATAAATTTTTTGTGTTTGTTTTTGGTGACCATTTCTGAGATCAAACTATTAAAATGACAGTAGAATACAGAAATCTTATCTACATTTCTATAACAATTAGATTACTGTAAAAGCTAATGTTTTAGTGTACATCAATATTTGCAAAGTCCCTGAATTTCAGACCCTTTTCCAAAATTTGCAAGTTGTTATATTCACGTTTTAAAAGATTATTGTACGCAAGTCTATGAGCATTCAAATGGTGAAAATTTTAGGTATTTCTGGTCGTGACATTCGCGAAAATAAGACCCCTTTGATTTCGGCTTATACAGAGAAACTGTTTATGCATTGTCCCCCATCTATGGACCAGTGCTCAACAGACAGAGAGAGGGAGTAAAACGGCAAACAACTTCATTAGGCTTTAGAAAATCTTCAAGTGAGGATGAACACTAGCCAGCCAGTTAAAAGGTTGACAGAAGTTTGT
>BQKZ01005671.1:37330-42330 GCA_036244855.1 Temnopleurus reevesii | reverse complement strand
AAATGGTACAAAAAATTATATTCAAGATATACTTTGCATTCACTAATTCAAATTCATTTGCTATTATCAACAATACAATCAGCTTTTGACTACTGTACAAGCTGAAAATGTTGCTGTAGGTTTATTCTCATGAATTTCATGACAATGAATTTGCTAAATTTTTCTTTTATTACAATCCCAATAGACTTGTGTACAGTAATCTTCAAAACATAAAAATAAAAACTCACTAATGTTGGGAAAGGTCTGACATTCAGCAAATTTAATATTATGCTAAAATATAAAATTTTACAGTATTCAAAATCATTGCTATCACCAACAATACAATCAGCTTCTTGCTTTTTGATTTTTTTTTTCTTTAAGAAATGCATTGACAAATCAGAATTGAGAAGAAAAGAAGTATATTTCTTATTCCCTCACCTTTGATAAGTCAGCGATTCTGGCAGCTTCCAAACCAGTGAAGAGAATACGAGGCGCTTTATCAGGAGCTATCCGTGGTGTGCCGACATCCCAATCATCATCCATTGCTATCATGTTCCTGAAAGAGAAAATAATAGAGAGAAATAGGAACTACATGTTGCTGTTGTTCCCAAAAACATCCATATTTTTGTAATATAATATTTTTTTTAAGTGCTTTGAGTCCTTTTTCAAAAGTATGAGGCGGAACAAAAGTGTTATTTTCTCCCCATTGACTATAAATGCAAATTAAGAACTGCAGATGGCGCTATGCAGTTTTCATCTTACACAAGTCATCTGAGCTACTTTCATTTTTGCTAGCATTTACATTAAAACATTATGTTTGCTTAACACTTTATTTCATATATTTCCCATATAACGCCATATAATTATTATTATCATTAATTTCTTACCTGATTTTCTTGGAGGCATTTCCTGGCGATTGAGGGTCACCTTTTCGCTTCCCGTTGGCGAGATTAGCAGTCTTCTGAGCGATACTAGTGATATAGCTCTGCAAATGAAAAAAAAATTATTATTAAAGATTCTAAATACAGTCAAACCTGCTTCAGCGACCACCTGTATACAAAGGCCACCTGTCCATGAAGACCACCTTCCTTGACTCCCTAGAAAGCAATTTACATGTATTAAAATGGGCCTGTCTATAGAGATCACCTGCTCTTAAAGACACAATTTTTTCTGTCTCCCTGGGGTGGTCTTTCTAAACAGGTTTGACTGTATACTAAAGTTAAATTCATTTCCCAATCCACAGAGTGTTGTTAAGCTAAGAGTGTTCATGGATAGCACAAAAGGGCCATTATTTATGACGCGTGACAGCAAATTTTTTATTTTCCATACGTAATCTGCTTTGATTTTCATCAAGAGGTAATAAGCAATTATTGCCTTCAAAATGAGCGTTGATTCATCACTGGTCATCACCATCATAACTACTAACTGCTAATTATTACTAATTTGGGGCATAAATTTCTCATGTGTTGTGTAAAATTCACAAGAGATTATTAATTTTGACAACATGAAGTACCATACATTTTAATGTATAATATGTGAAGATTACTCATTTGTAGACGGATTATTACTAATTTCCACTGTCTCATGTTGGCAGCTATGCACCCATGTCACAGATCAATTTTGTGAGATTCATGTGAAATATCATCTATCACAGATATCATAAAAAATCCAAATTCAAAAAGCAATGAATTACTCTTAATTATAAACAAAATGCAATGCTTCCTCCATCAATAAAATATCTTTTTAAACAAAAAAGTCAACATATCAAACACGTCACAGATAATGGCACACTATATTTTTTGTGTGTTTTTTCTTCTTTTTGTCTTGCGTAGAGAAATATTTGGAAGATAAAGGAATTCCAGCAAATCACTGAAAGTGATGAACAATTCTAGATTTTACATTTCAAATTCAGTCTCTCACAATTGCTTTTTTTGTGAAAATGACAAGATTGTATTTGGATGTCAAAGAAAAGTGTTGTCTTTTTCATATTATGGTAGTTGTAGAACAACTCAATGATTTAGATAATTTATTCACAAAGGTATTTAGCACAGAGTCTGCTCATCAAAAAAGATTTAACAATTCTTCTAAATGCAATTGTAATAAGAGATTCATAGTAACTTACCCGTCTTATTGATTGGGATATCTTGATTGGTACTGTCCATGGTTCTGATAAAACAAACAATTAAAAAAAAACCGAAATAACAATTAGTGTCAATACGTTGTCACACGTAAATTATCCAAAGTATTTTTAAATACATTACTAGCTGTTGAAATTACGGCAAGCTAGTGTAAATATACTGATTACCAATCCAGGAAATATTTCATTCACATAATCCTCAGATTGGTGTTAATTTTTATGGCTTGTTTCAAAATGATATTCATTATGACTAGCTCCGCATCACAATCCCTTGTACATTCACATGACGGAGTTCCAAAGAGCATTCAAAAGTGGTATAAAATCCATGAAATCTGACAATATTTTATTCATATCTCAAGCAAATTCAAGTAATTAGAATTACATTCACCCAGGAGATTTAGTGGCCAGAGTAATTCTAATTTGAACAAATCCACAACGTCGAAAACCTGATACTGTGGCATGACAAAGTTACAACCAAACGGGAAGGAAGTCCATCAAAAAAATACAGCAAAATCACATCATTAGACTTACCCATAAGCTTCAGCGGCCGGAGCAACTCTAATTTGAATGGATCTTCAACATCGAACACTTGATACCGTGGCATGACAAAGTTATGAAGAGCATCGTAGTTGCCTAAGATGACCTCGCTAAGCCACTGGACGTTCGTGACCGGTGTCCGCCATTCCTGCGCTTTCTCATACTTTGCTCCTTCAAGTCTGTAAATGGTCAAGAAATATCATGCACATTAGTACTTCTACTTCTACTTCAATACTCATTGAACGCCTGTTGAGCATCGTAATGAGGAGAACTTTTATGAGGTGGTGCTTTAATACAGGAATGTGTTTTTGCTCTTACAAATTCATTGCCAAAAATCAATGTAATAGACCTTGCAGGAATAGATATAAAAAATATATGTATATGTTATTCATGAAAGATCAATCTATTCAAGTGAAGAAATCTACAGGACAAGAGAAAGAATAAGAAAAAAGAGAGAAAGAAGAATATGAATTAGACAAGGAAGAGAGAGAAGAATATAGAGAAGAAGAAAAATAAGAAAAAGACCAAGAAGAAAAAGGAGAAGACAAAGGAGAAGGAGAAGAAGAAGAAATGAAGGAGGAGGAGAAGAAGAGGAAGAAGAAGATGATGGAGGAGAAAAACACAACAAAGAACAAAAACAAGTAGAATAACAAGACGAAGAAGACAAAGAAGGACGTGATGATAAAGAAGATTAAGAAGATGATGACGATGAAGAAAAAGAATACGAGGAGGAGTAACGCATTAATAGGTGGAGGAAGAGGAGGAAAGTAGAATTATGGGGAATAGGTACATGAAAAGGAAGAAGAAAAATAGGAGGAGGAAGACAAATAGAAAGAAGAGAAATGAAAAAAGGACAAGAATAAGGAACACTTGAAATAATTATTTGCTTACCTTCTACAAATGAGAAGTGTGTTTCCTCTGCTAAAGAACCCAGTATACTTAGCTCCAGTCATCTCTATCATGGTCTTTACATCATTCCTCTCTCCACCTTCAAAACCGGTCACTGCGATGACCTGATAATTCACAAAATAAAAGATATAATCAACTTCTAGAACATCTGACATTAGTCAATAAAATAGTCTTCTTTCCCTTGTTCAGGGGAAGGGGCAGAGAACAATGGTGGGGGCTTGAAAAGTGATTACAAACCTAGTCCTTCCTGGGTGGGTCTGTAGGATATGAGAGAACACAAGGGTTAAAAGAAAAGCCTACATTAAAATACTAATTTTGTTTCGCAGGAGCAGAACAAAAACAGTTTGAAGAAGACCAAACAAAGAATTAAAAAAGTTAATTTTTTTTAAAGATTTGAAACAAGTAAGTAAATTTGTGAAAATCTTCAAACAATTTTGAAGAATATTGAAATTTGATGACTTCATAGGTGCACTATTAATTACCAGAATTTTCTTTTTATTTATCCTGCAATATTCATAAATTCTACTGAAAGATGCAAAGTTTGTATTAATGTACACTTGCAAATGATGGATTTACATATCTATTATCAAGATATCCGTAAGTTGAAATTTTGAGGAAATCATATTTTTTTTGGGAAAAGTAACTTTATTATAACATTGATATGAATATAACAAATAGGCAGTTGTGAAAACTATGATGTCATCAGTTGCCAATTTGTCTAAATATTCAAACACTCATAACTTTCTTATAAGTTGTCTGATTTTTCTCTACCCTTTTTGTTCTGTTCATCTGATTTTTCTGCTCCTATTGAAGAATTGTTATTTTTAGGTAGACTCCTTTATTAAAGGTTTACCATTATAAAAAAGCAAGTTCCATTCATATGCAGGACTTGTCCATGAAGAATTCACCTGTACCAATCAGATCAACTGAAAATGAGTCATTTAGCTATAGGGAAGAAAATTAAAAAAGCTTTGGGAACGCCCCTAAAAAAAGAGGGGAATATTACGTAACATTACGCAATTGGTTTCGAGCGTGCGTGACGTCGGTAAAGGAAGACAATGCGCAGGGCTGGCTAGGGCGGGCGGTAGACTCAGCGCGATTGCACACACATATACAGCTAAGCGAGTCGTGTTCATTTTTTGACAAAATTGGAATAAGCCTTATCATATTTATACTTAGTTAGATCTATCTCTCAAAGTCTGTCTATCTGCCGACGTTGGGATGGAATTATCAGAGAGTGATCATATTGATTCATCGGGATCGTGTGAGGCACAGCACCAGGTTTTAGCGTCCGTTTCTTCGATAACCCGACCGCCGCATACAGCCCGGTGGTCGGAAGGAAGTCCTCGCTGGAGAAATGATCACTACAGATCACGCTGGCGTTGCCCGGCCCACTCCACTTGCTCCTCGTCAGCTTCACCTTCGAGGTCCAAATATT
>BQKZ01005670.1:2752-23329 GCA_036244855.1 Temnopleurus reevesii | reverse complement strand
TTAACCAGCTGGCCAATATTTAGATAATCCCAAAACCTCTATGTAAAATAAAGAAAGTCTGTCCAGTCATCAGGAAGTTTAGGGTTGGATTATACCGATGCCCCCTCCCCCCCCCCATCCCAAAGTATGTCTGCGACATTTTTTTCACAGCATCTCGGAAATACAATGTCAATCAGTATTATCCATGTTGGCAAGAATCATTTCAAGAGAAAGTCTTGTCATAAAAGAAAATGTTTGCATAGTAGGGTTCTCCATCCTGGAATCTGATGATGAAGCTACAAGTCAACTACATGTAAATTAATGATCTAATGAACTCTAGAGCTACTTTACAAGTGTATATGATGATGTAACCATGCAGCCTATGATATAAAAATATGAATATACTGTAAGAGACTGTGAAGATATTCCTCAATGAAGTGTAAGTGATCGTAAAGATATAACTCTATGAACGGAACCATCCCATCATCAGCCTCACACCTTGTGACTATCTATCTGGATGACTGCAATCTTGTATGCACTCGAATGAACTTGTATCCCTCCAAGGAAAATGCTTGGTTGACTGAAGATGCAATCATCTATGAAGGATTCACCTAATATCTTGAAGCAGCTACATTCATGGTCAAGTAATTGAAGCATCATCATTTTCGTGCAATACGTCATGTTGGAGCATACCAGTAGAAAGGTGAATGATAAGATGTAGTTCTAATTATCATGGAATTATATCTATGGAATTATGTATTTATGCATGTACAAAACCTGTTTGTATCAATTAATGCTCATTCAGACATTTCATTGGACTCAATAAATATCTTCAGGTAAAACCATAATTTCCTTTTGAATTATATGTCTCAAACAAGATGTGTTCTCTAAGCTAATTCAATGGACATAATTATACCGAAAGAAATCAATTTTACACTTGTTCTTATCCACATCATTACCATAAACGTACAATAATTCTTCTATCAAAGGTACTGAGATCAAAACCTTCGTAAATTGGTTTAAAAAGTTCAACGAGAAGTATAAAAATGGAATAAAAGAAACAAGCATTGTACTTTTTGTATTGTTTGTATTGTATTGTTTACACAGCTTATAGTGCCAAACGAAGGTCTCCCAAATAATATCAACTTAAAATTCCAATAACAAGCATCTGACCACTAAATAAATATCATTAGGCCTATTTTGTGGTTTTGCCAAAATTTGCACCGTTTATTAGAACTATGGTTCAAAGTTCATGTATAAGATATAGCAAGGCTATCTGTTGGCACAGGAAACTGTATGTAAATGTAGAATTTGTGAAGTATCGATTTCAAGCTTTCATCTCTTGATAAGTCACACGCTGGTGACACGCCCATCCCTCTTCTTTTTTTCTAATACTTCCTGGAACAGCAGTGATATCCCCAACCACCCTTAGTCTTACCCCAAGGCAAGAGATCAATTTCCTTCTTCAAAAGCATCTTATAGAAGCTATTGTAACCACAAGCTAGATCATTCCCATTACCAACATTTCACTTTGTATCAACTACAACCCTGTATCATCACCCTATTCCCGCCTCGGGTCATCATTACTTCATTGTCGTGGTGAAAGCATCCAATCTCATCTACATGTACAACAATAAGCTGAGGCTGGAAACTAGGCTACAGTTCTACCTCTGGAAAGCAGGTCATGGGTAATGACCTTTTACCCTTGAGGCACACCAGATGACATCATCATGTCACTCAGTGACCTCAGTGACCTTGATTTTCACCCCAATCCCTCGCATACACACTCTCAACACAACACCTCCCATCACTGGCTATCTATACGAAACCAGCTGTTGGCTGATAAATATTCCATCATAACAAAACTTCAAACTTTTCCATATATATACGACCACCTACTCTACATATACATGTACTGTAGATGCAACTTTCATTAGAGATTCCTGCAGTGCCATGAATGAGTAACATTCTACCATCATGTTTCACCTAAATTTGTAATTCCGTCAAAACAAACCAGGTCTAAAGCCTATAAACAAATGCTGCCAAATAGGTCATTAATTCAATACACTAATTCAATTTTCCGAATAGATCCATTCAGAGAAAATATTTACAAATACCAGATTCTATGCTTTAGTGTTTGATACATGTATGTACATGTATAATCTCCAAATTTCCAGGTTCTGAATGAGAGGAATTGGATGTTTCGAAAGTGACTGTCACTAAACAAGACAGAGCTGTGACTCATCAGACTAGTGTCTCACAAACATGTATCGTTTGTTGATGGATTGTTTGTTGATGGATCATTTGTTGATAGATGTATGACCCACACTTGTGCAGGACATGTCTACATAGAGTAAATAAAGCGCAAGAGACAATTGGTGGAATGTACACATTTGCACCTGTTAAATTTTCTTTTTCTGCCCTTCTTTAGCTCTAAATCTTAGTTGATTGGCGCCTTATATGTCACATGTGTTATCAATATTTTCACTGTTGCTATCATTATTATTCTTATCATTATAATTATTACAACAAGCATGAGTTGTATTTTCTTTAATTTTGAATGGATAATCTACCCCTCCCCCCCCTCTCCATTCCACCAGCATCCAAAACGGGGGATTGACACCCCCTGCCCCCCCNCAAACAAGACAGAGCTGTGACTCATCAGACTAGTGTCTCACAAACATGTATCGTTTGTTGATGGATTGTTTGTTGATGGATGTATACCCACACTTGTGCTCGACATGTCTACATAAAGTAAATAATGCTTTAGAGACAATTGATGGAATGTACACGTTTGCACCTGTTAAATAACAAGCATATAATTTCTCATGGATCATCTAACCCCCCCCCCCTTCCATTCCATCAGTCATCCAAAAGGGGGGGGGGGAGTGACAACCCCTCCCTACCCCTTTCCCCCATCGTTCAGCCATCCACAAAGGTTATGACAAAAAAATCAATAAATTAAAGCCTTGAGTCAGACCAACTGATGTGCATGTACATTTATGAAAGAATATTTAGTATGGAGACAGCTTGAAAATGAGCTGTAGTTGAGGCCTAATTTAATCCCACTACTTTTAATTGGTACCTTTTCCAAGGATAATACGCAGCCCGCCCTAAATCTAATTTCCCACCTGAACGAGGAAAACGACCCGCCTATCCAAAACAAAATTTTTCACCATGTACTAAATCTATGTCTGCCCAAACTCTGCTCCCACTGAGCTCCGATAAAACATGCCAAGTGCAACTGTCGCATTCCAAGAAACGCAGATTTGCCCAGGTAAAAAGCAGTCATCAAACGAGAACCCGACATCGCAATGAAAAGAGCAGATGTTGTGATTCCATAATAGATAAACACAGCTGTAGACAAGTAATACCGAAAGCTGCCATTTCATAAGTCACACACTAATCAATAGGATCGTAGGAGCCATCTAGGTGCCTTGTTAATTTGATGACAAATGAAAAACAGTGGTTACATCTACACTACAGTAATATTTCCTACATATGTAAATATCTTCCTACAAATATTTTTTTTCATATACATATGTTCCAAATGTATAAATAATAGGTATTCATGAATAAAAATACAGCCACATTATATTTTCAAAGCAACTTGAGGAAATTAATCTATTTATTCATTCATTTCACATATTTGAAGAAAAAAATAATGAAATAAAAAAAAAAAAATGGTAGTCAAATCAGCAAAACAGTGGTTTTCATTGGGGTCCTTATAAACATCGAATTAAAACACTTTAAAGCAGAGATGGTGTAATTTTTAAGTGCTGAGGAGAATGTGACTAAATTCTAGAGGTAAAATATCAACATCTGCAAGTAGCAATCTTCTTTTGAAAAATAATGTTCACTCCTACCCCTCCCCATTGCCTTTGTGCATTATGATTAAAATGGCCTTCGCTGTCTTCTTTGTACATCCCTAATCCCATCCCTTTTATTAGGAAATTTTAATCCTCTTTACCTCAATGTTTCTCATCTCAGTCTTATGCGTAAATATAGGGCACATAGGCCTACAAACCCCTGCATTCGCTCCTAACATTGGTGACTATATTACAGAATTTATCCATTAAGATTAATAATATTTTTTTTAATTGGTTTAAATAATCCCAAATGACTGATCCTATGTATAAAAAATACCCTTCTCCATTTCTTTTTTTTCTATTCATTCACATCTAAAATTGTGATAATTGTAAAAGAAAGTAGATATGTACTCCTTCTGACAGGCACAACATGGCACCAATTAGGAAGAGGGCTCACTCAATAGAATAAAAATAACTTCATGAAAAGTAATGCTTAAACGTAAGTACATGTAATCACCTAAATGGTCATGGATAAACTTCAGCATGTAGCAAATAATGGAGACTATTGATTTCTCAATCCCTCCAAGAAAAAATACCTGGTTTAAATTAAAAAGATATGGAATGATTATCTTTTCAAAACACTTCACCCATATCAGACAACCACACCCTTCAGTGTATGATGAATCCCAACAACTGTAGTGTATACATGTATATCCAAAAATCAAGTGAGCAAACAATTTTCTTTGTTCTATCACGAGCCTCAAGCATTCACAGAATCAAAAGATCAGCCAATATACAGCCAAATTTCTAAAGAAAATTGATTATTCTCCCTCTTCGACTGATAACTCATAAATTTCTCCCAATCCTCATCGTTGATTCCCACATAATCCATTAAAAGCTCATTAAGGAATCCTTGATTGACGACATAATTCGCAAGCAGAATCAGAGACAAAAATAGAGAGGCCCAGACATTGGAACATAGCAAGAATATGAACATGTACACAAACTTCATATGTGAACAAAATTCCTCTGTATTTTATAACACAATATCAAAATGGTATGATACTTTACATGTACTTCATATGTAATTAATTACATGCAGCACTTAAAATTTTCCCCAGGAAGTACCATACATTTGCGTTTGCTACTCCTATATCCCCCTCAATATTCTTTCAAGGTAAAAGCAAATATATGTAACACCTAAACTTGGACATTCGCCACTAAATGTTGAAATAATTGCTGGACTAAAAATAAACTTTCTCCCTGGGCCTCATCCAAAAACTTAAACTTGATATGAATGATCAGCATTTGACGTCTAACATGAATATCACCCAAGGAGTAATTGAATATATGCTCTTATAACCAAATTGCAATTACGATAGCTACTTTGGGAACATTGGCTTTAAAATAATATAGTGCTTCTGCCAGAAAAGTGTTTATTTAAGGGCTACGTTGATACGTCTGCAATTTAATTTCAATAAAAATATTGAATTTGTTCATTAGAGCACATTTGATTTTGAGTGTGTAAAGTTGGTTCATGGAGTGCCAGCGTGAGAGGGTGTGATTACTATAAAACCAAGCCTTAATTTGACAGTCAAAATAAATGCAAACATAAATAGAAACATTTGCTTTTTCACTTTAACACTATTCTAAAACCATCACGATGTGTTATAAAATTATCAAGAAAAGGGGATTTTGTCATGTGTTGGTGTAATATCAATCACCGTGATCTTCACTTTCATGCTAAAGATTTTAATTCTGCTCATGAGCACAGAGAGGAATGGGAAGGATTTGGGATATTTTAGAAGTACATTGACTCATGTTACTGACACCTTTATTTATGTGAATAGGAGCATACCCTTGGATCACATGTCAAAGTCATATATCGCACTGTGGGTTCATCTCATCTCTCAGCTCTGCACGTACACAGGCGTGCAGGCTACATACAACAGAGCTTATAAACAATACATATTGAAGTTTTGATGAGGGCAGTTGTTCATGTCCTAAGGATAGCATATCAAATAGCACCCCCCCCAAAAAAAAAAAAAAAAAATTATTAATCTTCATCTTTGATGATCTGAAGTTGGTATAAAGAAGTATGTTTTTATATTTTATTTGTATAGTGTCTCATATACATCCTGGTCCATCCATACAATTTGCACCTATTCTTGATTCGAATTGGTCAATGATTTCAACCATTCAGACACCGGGCTTGCACTTACGTTGGAAGCAATGTAAGAATGCATGTCACATGCAGACAAGTTAATCAATACCAAATTGTGTTTTCATTGAACATTTGGTTTATACACACAGAGCACAATAAATAGGATGAAAAATATGTTTGGAAAAATGGAATATAAAACATCTCTCTTTCAAGGAAGTACGCTCCCTAAACTGGACATACACGCAGCGTAACAACCTGTTATTATATACTTTCAACATAGGACTATCATGAGGATCTATTTTGTGAAACAATGTAAGCAGGAGATATGTTTGAGTGCTCACTGCTAAGATTTTTTTACATAGGGGTTGCATTCAAACGCAGTATGAAGAGGATTCGAAACAAAATAACTTGACCCTGGCCTATTGAAACTCTATCTCTTTGGGTCAACTGCAAATGACCATCTATGGGAAGCTGCATAACATCTACATATTAAACATAGGCTATATGGTACATTATCTTCTGCTAAACTATAAAAAGCATTTTTTGTCAGATTAATATATTTTTTACATGGGAGGTCAGACAATGGTCAAGAGGAAATTCAGAGATAAATTTCAAAATTTGGTTCAAATAAACATAAACAGCAAGTCACTTCCACAGTGATAATTCAATCTAATTTGGGAATCNTTTGATCTTCATCACAGGCGTCTCTAGCGGCGTTAACGGTCTATTGAGGAAGGATGCGTAGCCAGGCGATAGCCTCAGCGAAGCAAATCCTGATCGAAATAGACCCGTTTTATCGGTCTATATTGAGGAAGGATGCATAGCCAGGCGATAGCCTCAGCGAAGCAAATCCTGATCGAAATAGACCCGTTTTATCGGTCTATCTTCATGCCCTCTTTCTTTTTCTTCCTTCAAGATTTCATTCTGTTTTAACCACTCTCTTTCGAATAATAAACCTTAATAAATCCCATACATGTAATTACATGTGAATATGTAATAAAAACTTCTCTCTTACAAACTGCGATTCAGTTCAAGACTTGAATATCTACCCCAAAGTGAATATCAAAGTATTTGGCTTATTCCAGTTTTCAACTCTAAAATGATCATAAGGAATACATCCTTTATGTTACCATGAGATATAATTACCACAATAAGCTTTCCGTAACATGGAATTGCGCTGTTCAGCAGTTGAGGAGTTAATTAAATCTTGCCATGATAAGAGTCCAATGTTAAGGGAATTTATTGCCTGTTCAGAGCAAGAATGATATTTCTCTAACCCCTTTTATACAACACTCTTCATAAAAAAAAAAACATGATACTATTACTGAACAGATTCTCAAAGCATGTGGCTTGGTGTAAAGGGGGGCAGGTTACTGCCCTTCTGCCTCCAAGCAGCCAATAGTCAAATATGATAGGGACAAATGCAGTTTCTATTACCCCAATAGAAACTGATAATGGAAATATAAATAATGAATATCTTCATGGGATTCAAAGAACATAATTCATCTCTTTGAGGTTTTCATGGTTTTATCTATCAATTTTCCCACTCTCATTTGATATCACTTTGCCTATTTTGGTTTTAATCCCTCATCTGTGAGTTGGCAGCTTGAGTGTGTAAGGTGGTATGATGGATGGGGTCAATTGTTGAGTGTATGCATGTGTCAGAACACCTGATTAGCATTACAATACAGATGAACCACAGTGCTCCCATGTCTGCGACCAAACCACTACCAGTAGCACCCCAACCCATACCTGTACATGCAAAACAAGTATACATCAGATGTACGTGAAATAACTTCAGGAATGCGATATTTAATTTGATGTTTGCATCCATTGATCTTTGTTCCTGATTCTAATCTTGCTACCAAGAGATAACATTTGCTATCATTGGCAAATAGGATGAATATTGCCCATATATCATACTGTATGAATGCAATTAAGTTTTGCTATTGCCTGGTTTATGTATGACAATGTCTGACTACACTATTGTTAATGGATGATTAATGGAGGTGGTGGTGGGGCTGATAAACATGAAGTATGTTTGTTGGTCTATGGTACATGTAGGAGTTTCATGAGTTGATGTTTAATTCAGTTGGATAGAAATAAGCAAACACTGACTCATGAAAAATTTCATAATCAAAGTCTTCATCCATGGACAGCATTCCATTGCCAAAACACGGTAAATTCTTGGTTTTCACCATGAAAAATTTCAATTAACATGGAAATACAATACTTGTACATGTAAAGTACAATTTGAATCCCACATAAAAAATGTAGTTTGGAGGTGAAAATAAAACAAGCATACAACAGGAATTTGCAGAGTTCATAATCAAGCCATCGGAGAGAAGTGAAGCCCTAATTGAAGCCGTTGATGTCCACATTTGGTGCATCAATATGATGTGCATGGTGATTTGATTTACTTTTTTTCAATGTGTGTACATTTTATATGTTTTAATCCTGAAGTTATATTGCCTTGGATGTCTTGAAGTGGGTGCATGAAGGTGCAAAAAGGGTTAGGATTAAAGGGGATTATAAATCCCTTAGGTCAATACAGCCTTGTGTTAATCACATAAGCCTTTGAACAATAAGACACTACCACTGGGAAAGATTATGGAATAGATCAATGGCAAATGGCTATTCAAAATGTTGGCCCATCTCAGCTTCCCAGCCAAGCCTACATTATGATAAAATTCACACATTCATATGGTTGAACAAGGTATCATGCACATTCAAGATAGCAAATAAAATTAATTATCGGGAGGGTGTTTCATCAAGATTTGTCGCAGCGACAAGGAGTCATTTTCCGACAGTTCCCATAGCAACTGTCAGCGATAGTGCTTTTCATCCAATCACAATCAAGGAATTTGTCAGCGCTGACTAATTGTCTCTGCGACAAATCTTGATGAAACACCCCCCTGGTTTCACTTCTCTCTGGTATTTGTTGTGGGACTACAGTGTATTCATATGTAGGGACCATCAAATTAATAAAATAATAAGACTGCAAATGCCAATAATTTAGTATACAAAATGTACATAAATTTTAGCAAATTAACTGAATTTCTGATATATTTACATATTTTCTTTTTGGCTTCTATCATTTCAAGCTATTGTAAGCTTACAATAGTTGGCCCCAGCATTTATAATATTTGTGTTTATTATTCTAAGAAAAAAAAGACATCTACTTGTTTGTTTGTATAAGTTATCATTTTGTGAATTTGTACTTTTTTGTTGAATCAATGCAGAAGCCTCTGCTTAAAAAATATATTAGCAGGTTATTATCTAATATGTGGTACAAGATTATTGTACACAAGTCTATGGGCATTATTTATTGAATATTTTAGCAAATTCATGAACATGAAATGAGCGAAAATAAAACCCTAGCAAAACTTTCAGCATAATATACAGCAAATAAATAAACAACGGCACAAGCAGTGTAGTCCTACACATAGGCCTAATTGTAGGGTACATTGTGTAATCATCATGGGTTCATTGACTAGTTCAAGCCATACAGACTGCCATCTTGGGAACATGCATGGTCAATGAGAAGCATCTGTTCTCTTGGTTAATGAGCACCTTGCAATGACACTATGCCAGACCATATGATAATACCTGACGTCACACGGCCCTCCTGTAGGGAATGCTAAATTCATTTCCAATATTGATTAACCCCAGGATCGCTTTCTTGTATATCTACAACTCTTCATTTCAGTCATGAGTCACCCAGCCGAAATCCCTACGGCTGCGGTGTGATAATGTACACCGAATGGAAGTCAAGCCTCAGGTTCAAACTACTGCTGGGAGGTTTTAGCATTGTTTTCACCTGGCGATTTGCAGTGCATCATACAAAACATGTACGTGTATGTGGCGAGTGCCAGGAATATATTGCATGAATGTCAACATATCATCCCTGTTTTCACAAAGTGACGGAAGCCAGAGGGCCTTATTACACGAAATGAGTTACAATTCTATTGAACGTGTCTTCTGTAGAATTAACACATTGTTCGATAGGTTACCCGCTGAATTGGCGCTATGTAGGGACGTCTTTGTCTTCATGCAACAGTGCACTTTGGCTCCCGTCACTTTGTGAACAAATGAACGATATGAATGATGTAGGCCCGACAAAGTATTTCAAGATCAAAAGTAAGGTATTTGAGACCACAGCAGTAAGTCTGTGTGACAGCCATAAAACCTACATCTTGACTCTTGTGATCTTTAACAAATCTAATGAGACACTAAAAATAATGCACAAAATTTTGCTCAAAAAGTCACAAAGACATAAAAGCTCAGAAAAGAAAGGAATGCTATATTAGTTGGCATCCAGGGTCTAAACATCATTTTTCACTGCAACAATACATTCATAGGATGAGTATTTTTATATCGAAGACCTCTTTGAAATCTATTTTTGATCGAACATGCCTTCTGCATACAAATATCTTCCAATAATTCCCTATGTGATGGGATGAATGAGAAGGCCCCGTCTGTTCGTGTCTGTGAATGTCTATTTGTCAGAACGGGATCTCGATCTTTCTTTATCTGTGACTGTTCTACAATGAGTGATGAAGTCTGCCGTCTGACATTTTCAGAACATCCCGGCAAATTGATTGAATTATTGATAATGGATTCCCTTATAGGACATATGTGTCCCTGCATGAGTCCAATATACATGTATATGGGCCTACGTACATGGATTTTGTAGTCATATTGGATCAGACAGCTCTAACCAATTTTAGATTGAATTTGTACAGGAAATCCGCTGCAAAGAGAATTATGGTTGCCAAAAAAAAATGCATCACAAATCTTGAACATGACCTTCACTTCACATGATAGATCTTTCATAATAAAATATACTGTATATGTAAATCGCTTATTAAAAAACCTGTTTAATGCAGGCCAAATATACGGTAATATAACTATGTCAAGCCTTGACAAAAATTGAATTCGTAAGTTTACTTTTAATGCAATTTCACATAATGACCTTTTGAAACCATGGTGATCATCAGATTTATATGCCACTTTAATTTCCATGTAGATGTTCGGCTTTTTTCCTCAAAAATTGCTGTATTTGTCAAGAATGTTCTGCATGCAGAATGTACTGTACATGTAGTTGGTGCATAATGCCATTTAGGCTTACATGCATGTACAAATACCTACAGAGAACTGTCATCAGGATCTTGTGTGATCCCATGTAAATTTCATAGAAATTCTGTATAGAAATTGAAGAATTCTATTGTTAAAACACCCAAAAGTCAGTTATTGAAAAGAGCGGATATGACAGGGCAAACCAATACAAGATAGCAACCCTGGTCTCGCTCTAATAATCAACGATAATTTGGTATGACCTTTTATTTTTTCACTGCATAACTGTACTGGTATCAAAGCGCTTTACCGAATGATGGTTGTATACTGTATGCTGAATGCTAAAACCACTGGAATGTGTATGTAGGTGTGTGACTCTATCGTTACTTTATTATACATGAACTACATGTACCATAATTTGTGAAAAATTGATCTACATTATACAAAGATCAAAGTGAATTTGCAAAGAGCAAGAAACATAATATCTAACACACATTTTCATACTATGAGTATTGATTACATGTACATGATTGCAAAATAATGGAACAAAAAGTTTGAATCCCTAGTATTTTTACAACTTACCTTCCAATTGATGAATACTGCAAAAAAGTATTCACTAAGTCTGCTATATGGTTGAGTACCTTTGTAAATCCATGTTTTGAGGGAATATTTTTCCCCACAGATCAATCTTACAACATATGTACAATATCTTAAGTACTAACTAAAACAATGCATTCTCAGTATATACATACTCCTGAATGCAAAAGAATTAAAAAAAAAAGAATATCAAAGAAGGGGGCATAGTGAAATGCTAACTTTGGTTAAATATTTCCTTTGCGGTAGATTTTCCCATGATGCATCTATAGGCCTACAGAAGGTCTACATTTATTCTCTCTTTTTTTGCAGCCTTCAGTTTAGGACTTAATTGTTTCCTCTTTCTCATTCTAACTCCCTTGTTGACGGACTCTTTACAAATGTCCTTTTTCTATCAATCGGACATTACAATGAATACCCAAATCAATTCATTCTATAAACATTCAGTTCCATTCTTGCATGACATGTGAAATGATACATGTAGGCGTGCATTATGCCAGTGCCAGAACCACGCATTGTATAATCAAAGAGTACCCTGGCCCATATATTATGTACACGGACAGGGCAGTCTCTGCAGACCATTAGTTTCAATGTGCAGTTATAGGTAATCTCAGTACTTCAGTGGCTCCCATTATTATTGCTTGTATTCTGTACATCCCCTCACCCTGTCTATAGAAAAACCCTCCACACAGAGGCTAAACAATAGCTGGGTTCTTTACAAAAGCCCTGGTTCTGTTTACAACACTTCCAGGCCTATAGCTGGCTACAATGCATGGCAGAGTACATAACAACCAAACTGGCATTCCAGCCTAGCTTACTTAGGTCCTGATTAGCCCAGCCCCTCATTTGCATAAGTACACACTGGCTATTCTCTCCCTTTTTTTTTTAACTCACACCACATATTCACACAGACTTACTACATTGTCAAGAAGACCTTCTTCATAGGTTTCAGCTGGATTTAGACACTTATCAAACTGAGTCGAGGCTTTGTAAATCTGTATGTTAGTTTTATAGGTACATGTACAGTTTGAAACATTTTGTCAATACACATTGTTGAAAGAAGAAAAATAAAAGCCTTCGACAAAACTCTGATAAAAAACTTTTAGTTTTATAAATTTTATCACTTTTCATATTGCAATATATTGCTTCTAGATTTTCTCGATAACTTCTTCAAAACGCACAGTTTTTTATTCTTTTGTTTTCAGGTTTAGAAATTCTACCTATTTCAGCCACAGAACTATCACAAAATGTGTTCTTAATCTTCTATAATATTATGTAACCACATCAGTTAATTGAATCAATTATACAGGGCATTTATGTTCATCATGACTTCATCGCTTTATGCTCAATCAATTGCAATGCACATAAACAACCATGTAGCCAACAATGCCCTAGAGTAGACACAGGAAAATCAATAATACTGGCCTACAAATAACATCCCTTACAGTGTACATGTGTAATTTCACTGGAAAGGCGTAACAAAACAATTTCTACCAGGGAATATGTGTCTATCAACATCAATACATTTGTGGCAAGTGATATTCTGAAAGTTAAACGTCAATAAACTATGGAAAGAAAAGGGCATCTGCCATCATTTTCAAACTTATACAGTGTACTGTAGGTACATTTTAGTTACGAATACAACTATACCTTTCATCATAAGGTGTTGAAATTTGCATGAAGTTCTCAGCCAAAATCAAATAAATGACCTACAAATATGTACACATGTACCTAAAAGGTTAGCAGACAGAATTAAACCTCATCGTGAATAGAAATGGATCTTAAAATAAATTGAAATCTTTAACCTAAAGGGTTTTTTGTTTAAATGGAGCTACATGTAAATCATGCACCCAAAATTAGGACAAATTGAAATATAGGTAAATATAGGTACATGTACAACGATTGTGATATTGAATAATGGGCCTTTATGGTTGCCTACATGTACATGTACATGTGCATATGTTGGGTTTTACCGAAGTAACAATTTTAATCGAACTATTGTACTTTTATGTACAAACATGACATTCCAGTATCCCTAGGAATATGATGTCCACAAATGATCAGTGGTAAATAATGGACAGGTAGTATTTCAGGAAGTCATTACATGGCAAGGCATTTCCTCCAACCACCTCATACAGATTGTAAACTTCCAGGGATTACTATCCCAAATGACCATGATTCTCAACCCTCTCTTCCATTCATATCAAAGAAATCTAACAAATGGTTTCAATTTTTAAACGAAAATCTACACTGTACATTAACGACTGTACATAAATTTCATTGTTAGGTGACACACATCTACGTGTACATGTACATGTACTTGATATTGTAAAGTACATGTAAATGCAGGTGTGTCTTGATGTACATAACTTTACGGCAAGTCACTGGTGCCAATCATTGTCAAGAAGACAAGAAGCATACTCGTAAAATCTTGTTCACAACTTCACCAATATGCAAAGAGGAAATTTTCATTTTCTCTTCCAATATCCGTAATAAACTTGTAGCACACCTCAGCACCTTATTAACTTTATTATCGATGACACAGGAGCAGCCCGGAGATGAGACAACACAGGAAAGTGCTTGAATTAACCAATATGCGATAACTACGTTTTTACAAGAGCCATGCCTTAAGCAGAAGGAAGGTATTAACTTCCGGTAGTAATGAGGAATAAGTGAAGGAAAGGCACATTTTACGAAATTATGAAGTCTCTAATTTTTGCTTTGTACAGCATTTTGAATGCAATGTCGTACGTACAACGTGAACATGACCACAAGAATATTCTGTTAATTAGAACTGTAATATGTACCTACCTAATAAATATTGTCAAAGTAAATCATGGGTTTGACAATTACTTGAAAAGATACATGTACATGTGTTACTATGAATAGAAATTTATCTCAAATATCAGAGTTCATATTGAAGCACTAGATTA
The DNA here is from genome assembly GCA_036244855.1 of Temnopleurus reevesii. NCBI lineage: Eukaryota > Metazoa > Echinodermata > Echinoidea > Temnopleuroida > Temnopleuridae > Temnopleurus > Temnopleurus reevesii. Next base: position 8,774 of record BQKZ01005670.1, on the reverse strand, counting down.
TAATGGCGTCTAATTTGCTCCCTAGTTCATAATTTATGGATGAATTGAAGCAAAATTCCATTCTACAGTATATTTCTCATTCTCCTTGCTTATTTTCACTAAAAAGAGACAAACTAAAATTATTTATTTGCTCGCTCACAGAGACGCATATAGGGAAGAAGTGCATCATTAACCTTATATGGATATGATGAATCCAGCAAAATCTGACCATATCATGACCTTTCTTTTCATGTCAGCATATTACTATTGTGTCAGCAAATGAATTTGCTGAATGATTTACCAGCAAGATGGGCTTCCCATCTTACAAATTCAGCAGTCGGTACAATGTTTCTCTACGCATCCAACTGAACATTATCTCACCGACTCATGTCAATGGATTGCTGGCAGTCTGCAAGAGACAAGAGTACTTGGAAAATTGTCTGAACTACAACAAACCAAAATGGTATTAACCACAAATTCCACAAATATCTTCCTTGAAACCTACATCAGTTGAAAATGAAAGTCCATCCATGATTAGATTTCCACTATTTCACAGAATGAGGAATTGGAGAAGATCGAAAGGACAACATCCTCTAGAAGATGAGGAATGTACTCATGCTTCACATTCCTTCCTCTGTACTACAGAAAGGCAATCATGTGTATTAACATCTTACTCTCTGTTTTCTTCATAACTGACTGGAGTTCACTGTAGAATCTTTACGCCCCCCATACATTCACATTTGGAAAGTTTGCTTGGGTAATGTTGCATGAAACAACGTCACGATTCTGAACCTTTTTCCCCAAGTCATTGGGAGTTTGTATGATGAATATGTAGGTGTAAAATTTGGGTGTTTACACAGAGAATAAAGGTTTGCACATATTCACACCAATCTACCTAATAGAAGTGCAATTGCACTCAAAGACATCTGGGAACATATTTGTACATACATTGTATGTACTCGACTAACCTTTTAGGTAACGATTAGTGCAAATTATCAATTTTTCAAAACAAATAAAAAATAGATTCAAGATACAAAAGAAATCAGCCAAATGCAAAAAAATGAGTTCATAATTCTTATTTCATATGTAGAAGACATTTTTGTGTAATACCTTGTACTAAAAAGCTAATAGAGTAATTCTCTAATAAATTACACATTATACATTACATGAGTAGGAATATTACGTTTGTTCATGTACATTGTCTATGGGCTGCTTTCAATGGTGGTACATGTACATGACAGGGGTCCATGAGCAATGCAAAATTTGAATAGACAGGCACTCCAAATTTACACAGCTAAAGTTCTCGTACATGTACAACCTGACTACGTTAGCTGACAAAAAGTTCTGTTTTTAATTTGTTGGATGATGATGTATTACAAAGCCTGTACAGTGTACAAGGTACACTGCACACTGCTAGAGCCACATGTAACTCCATCCATTACTTACTTTTACTTGAATTTACTTGAATGTAGAGACGTAAAGCTAATAGCTTATTTGCCCCTCGTCACGTTGAGTATATGGGGAAAACTTTAATGGATGGGATAGCCAGTGTCTCTCAAGAGCAGACTTAAACATGTTAATGGAAGTTGCAGAAACTGCTTCCTCGGGGAGACCATTCCAATTGTTGATTGCCCGAATTGAAAAAGAGTTTTGTCTAATTTTCAAATTGAATCTTACTTTCTTGAGTTTCTTGCTATGGCCTCTGGTTCTACCGCCATCTTCATAATGAAAGAATTTGTCTGGATTGACTCTATCAGACCCTCTGATTATCTTGAATATTTGAATCAACTCTGCTCTTTGACGCCTATATGACAGGGTTGGTAGGTTCAAAATCCTTAACCGCTCAGCATACTCTAGTTCTACTCCATCCCTGCAAAATTACTGCAGTTCTCTACAGCAACTGGAGGAAACCAACATAGAAGAAGAAGATGCAATACAATACAAAGAGCAAGCTAGAACAGACAGGTACATAAAATAAGAATTTTAAAAGCCTACATGTACCATTCCTTTTCATCATTCGCATGATATGAACAGGTACAATGGTTTTAAAATGTTGCTGAAATATGTAAACCTCGATGACCTCATTTGATTCTGCACCAGAAGGTCAAATGGAAGAGGAGTTTCTTTGGGCGAGTAAATCAATATTTCTAACAATGAACATAGATTTACACCTTTAATGAAGGCATGTAACAAAAGGTAATGTACAGAGTGTAAGAGATGTACTCGGTGGTACTCTAATACATGTGTAGTGCACAAAATGTTTGGAAAACATCTACTAAATTTGCATCAATTTTGGCTTTTTTGGTTCGGTATTGATGTATAAATTCTTTGACTTTGGGGAATAACTGACAAATTTCTCTGAAGTACAAACCCTCAGTGAAAGCAAACAATACACAAAATTGTCTACCCATATCATTGCTTGGCATTATGACAGGATCTAATATCGTCAGTGATCAAATTTCTACACAAACTTTGTATTATTAGGCTTTTTACCAGCAAAGGTGAAGTCGTGAAGGGTACACATTTGTGAGGATTACCTCAAATTTTGTGAAGAATTTGATAATAATTCACATTTGTTGGAATTCATTTGGCTGCAAGCCACAGCAGACAGCTGCATGTTTACTACATATACATGTACATCCATATACATTGTGCAGAACTGGAAAGTCAAGAGCTCCAGCTGCCGGCGCCCTTCCTGCCATTCATTGAAGGTTGAATGAGGTAATCTCAATCGGGAGGCAGAAGAATAATAATTGAGGTAATTGAGATAAAACATCAATCCAAACAGTAATGTATGAAAAGTGATGTGAAGTATATACTGTAGTTAAAATTACGTTTCAGAAAGGTTGGTAATAACAGACATTTATTGAAATCACAGAGTTACAGAAGTGCAGAGATTATTTATGGCAGATACAGATTGTTTTGAATGGTGATGAGATCTAACAACACAGGCTGTCACAGCTTTATTTTCATGATTGAATAAAATAGCTGCAATATATTGACAGAGGTTAAACTTATTGATTATAAAATCTTAAACTGTCCAACTTAATCTAAGGGGTAGAATGTTTTTAGATGGGGGGCAATGAACTGGTACAGACACACATGCGCACACACTCTCATACACACCCACATTTGTCAAATATATAATTGGGGGGCCGGCCCCAAATTTTCTCTTGTTTAGAATAATGAACGTTTAATACTTTAAGCGAAAAGTTCAGCATGCAGTGTACAATATTTTCATGTTGGATATCCTAGAATTTATGAAATCCTAAACTGAACCCAAACTTACATTGCTGCTATCATCATCTCCAAGATTGTGTGCCTCCCTGGTTCGGAAACAGTTCTGGCACTTGGTCTTGTTGAACATGTTGGGCTGAAAGTTTTTACATCGCGACGTTTGCCGCATGAGGTTCTCCTCCCCTCTATCTGGAAAACCCATGGTGACAATCGTATTAGATCGTCTGCTGCTCATAGGCAAAGCCTGTACCGCCAGGATGGCTATCTGTTCTCTGTACAACTTAGCATACACCGGGGACTCAAACGGCCGCCGCCCCGGTAGGGTGACGAATGTAACGTGTGAAGCTATGCACTACCACTCCGCTGGTAGCACAGTGATGTGTGGAAGAGATGGGATGATCAACGCCAAGAAGCAACAGCTGAGTTCCACATTATCTCCGATCTTACAAAATCCACAAGTTAAAAACAACTCATTTCGTGTCGAACAGAATCCGTAGGTTCCTAGCAATGATCCATGTAAAATTATTCCAAAGAATCGCCATTTGTTCAGAGTTCCATCATGAATTTGACGGTATAATGATGATAAAATCCCATTCAAACTCACACCAGTTGGACTTCACGAGTGGAAGCCATTCAACGAAATGCTAAAGATGGGGAACGCGCGCAGTCGGCGCGCTCGCTTTACAGTACGTACATTGCATTGCATTGCCACGTACATTGCATTGCCACTAGAACTGTGTGCATGTGCAAGAGCGGCGTACGCATGCACGTAACTTTTTGCGAGATCGCTGCCAAAAAGATGACATGAAAAAGGGCGGATCCAAGTGGGCCGAAATTTCGGCTACCCTACCCCTCCCCCTTGCCCACAACTTTTACCATGATAAATACTAACTTGATGATTGTTATCTCTATATCATTGTAATATTATTTAGTTACCTAAGTAAGAAAGTGTGTATTGTTTAGGGTTTTTTTTAATTCAACTTCTAAATTGCATGATAGTTCAAATACTGCATTAAGAGAATTTATTTGATTTATTATGCACTTTAGAATAATTTTACTAATTGTGTTATTGTGATTATCTTGCTTTAAATATTACATGAAGTCATACTTTTCATATTTGTCATATCTTCTTTTTGTTTTTATCAAGCTATATGTGTCTGATGCAAGTCCCCCTTTTGAAAGTGCAAAACTGTTTCATCACTGTTTTTATTAATTTGTCTGTCTATCTGTTCAATTCAATTGATCTTGCCAATTCAAATCATTTTATTTTTTAGTTCTCTTGATAATTCAAATATATACAGTCATAAATAATAATGGTGTAGTTATCATTTATTTACTCAACCATTTATTTATGGGTCCATTTCCATTTTCCATTCAGAGATGATTCTCCTGGAACCGGTTATAGTCCCTCCACTCCAGCATCTATGGGAATTTCATAATTCATAAGTCAATGGGCTAATAAGTTTGAACCTCATATCAAATCCTGCATCCGCCTCTGATATCCACTTATATTTTATGCTCTAAACAAAAAAGTTAAATTTGCTTCAACGGCACGGGAACCACATTTCCTAAATTAATTGTGCATAATGACTGTCAGATATGTTTTTCTCTCAATTTGTTCATTTTTTTTTGTTTGTTGTCAAATTATTTTCCATAAAGTTTTGCAAATCATGGAATAAATCGTCGTATGCAGATGTTTGTAATTCCACTTTTCAATATTGATATTGATTTAAATCTACTTCAATGGCACGGGAACCCCATTTCCAAAATTAATTGTGCATAATGCGTGTCATATTTTGATTTGTACATTTTTGTATATTGTTGTCAAATTATTTTCCATAGTTGCAAATCATCAAAGAAATCGTAGTTTTTTTCTTCAGATGTTTGTAATTCCACTTTTCAATATTGATCACTGCCGATAGATGAAATACAGGTGGGTTTTATGATGTTGTTAATGACAACCCGAAAGCTTGCACGAGGCTTACCCGACAAAACGACAAAACAAAACAATGTATGCTAACTGGATTCCAAGTATATATTGTACTTCGATTATTACTAACCGGTCTACGGAATACCATGAAACTACGATCGTCGGCAAGAAACGTGCATAGATTTGAATTTATTAGTAACCCGGCCCATTCAAATAGGATTACATTAAATGGGGAAAACGGTAAACACATGATACTTGCCGTGGTGTAGTGATCATGACTCTCGCCTTTCAACCAGAGGGTCGTAGGTTCGAGCCCCACCCATGGCGTTCATTTCCTTCAGCAAAAAATTCATCCACATTGTGCTGCACTCATCCCAGGTGAGGTAAATGGGTACCTATTATAGGAATATTTTTCCCTTGAAACACCAAGTGCGCTGCGCTGGTGGCTGCCGGACCAAAGCCAGGGTAACTATAATGCTGCAATATGTAGAGCGCTTATAGGGAATTTATAAATGCTGTATAAAAGCTGTTCATTGTTATTATTAGTCTAACTCTTCGACTAGGCAGAGCCATTTCAATCTAATGTATGTGTCACATATATCACACCATCATCAGTCAATAATTAAAACTGAATTCAGTAAAACATGACAGAATAGACTTAAAGCCCATGTATAGTTTTGGTAAAGATTAAAGAAATGTGAATTTTGGGGATATATACCATGACATATAGTTTGTATACACATTTCAAGATCATAGCATACTTTTCTACGAGCGAATTATTTTGAAAATTTGAATTTGACCGTTAAATCGTATTTAGCGCCCTCTCTTGGTTATAACAATATTTTGCTTCTTATTGGGCATATACAAAATTATTTC